>PVJS01018289.1:0-35063 GCA_004027185.1 Glis glis | reverse complement strand
AAAAAAAAAAAAAAAAAAAAAAAAAAAAAAAAAAAAGACTTTGTCCTAGGTTGGCACTTTTCCTTAGAAGAGAACATGGCTACAACTTTGCTTTAATACATTACAAATTAATTCCAATGAAAACTGATTTCTGAAAAGGAAAACTATGGGCCAACAGTATATATACAAAAGCAAAGCAAATGGCAAGTAAATCTGATGAGCAAACATCAGCAGAATTTTTTTTTCTGTGCTGAGGATCGAACTCAAAGCCTCACACATGCTAGGCAAGCGCTCTACCCCTGAGTTAAATCCCCTGCCCTGCATCATCAGTATTTTTAGTGTAATGTATAGAGTAAAGCTTTTAAAAGGAGATTTGTCTTCTAAACAAACTTCTTGTGGTAAGCAACCCAGGAAGTTAAGCTCCCCTTATTAGTCTCCTTTTCTGTTCTTTTCCATGGCCCAGATCTTTTGAACTGATAAGCAGCCGCTGAACTACACAAAAAGCTCCTGATAAACAGCAGCTAAGGGAGTACAGAAAAGGGGCAGAATTCAACTCCAGTGACATAAATCTCTAAACGCAAACCTAACGCCTGACACAGGGCTACCACAGCGCCCCCAAATGACACAAAAGGGCATTTGCCTGATATCTTTAAGTATATTTTCCATGGGTTAATGTTCCAAGAATATAAAAAAAGATTCCATTTCCTCCTGGACATACTCATTCCCGATGGCTTGCACGTCCAAATGAAGATCTGGAGACTCTCCAACAACACATAATTATGTGAAAGGAGGAAGGAAATGAAGACAGTAAGGGTAAGGAGGAGACAAGAGGGGTTAAGGGCAATTTGCATTTCTTTACTGGTCCCCACTTGTTTAAAAGGCTGTAACCAATATCGCTATTTATTTTCTTTCAGCTAAGTTGCAAGGCTGGTGTCAGCATTAAGAAAGCTGGTTTCCAGGTTGAAACACCATGGATGAGGCGGGGCAAGAGTGTCTACCTGTCTTGGGCTTCCGTGGTTAATGGCACCTGTGTTTCATTCCTGTTTGCTCATTGCCACAGGCTTCGCGTCTCTCCTAACATAATCTAAATCGGTAAAATGAGGGAATGCAGCGAGCAGCATTCTGTGAGTAAAGGCTGTCTTTGATGTCTAATTGGTCCCTTTAGAAATACATCCAGAGCAGTGCCACTCAGAGCGTGGTCCATGGACCAGTAGCATCATCTAGAAATGTATCAGAAGTTCTGAATGGCAAGCTCCACTGCGATTTACTGAATGAAGACATGGAAGGGATGTTGATGGTTCAAGGACTATAGGTTGCTGGCACCACCCTAGAACGTGCTGCTGATCTGCAAACCATCTGTTCCTACTCCACTACTAAATGAGTACAGAATTTGAATGTAAGCATTTAAAATACTTATAGTCATTTGACCGATGGCCACATACAAGCACGTACGCAGCGGACATTCATCTCTTTCAATAGGAATGCACTAGTGGGGTTTCAGCTCCTGTGTGTGGAGTCAGATGTATACTAGCTGCTACCAGTCATAGACAGCAGAACCACACGTTGGCATGAGGATTTTAAAGAGAAAAGAAAAAGCAAAACTAGTCCTTCATCATAGTATCTGGAAAGCACTGCTTTAAAGCAGGGGTAACAAACTTTTTCTATGAAGGGTCAGACAGTAAATATCTTAAGCTCTGTTGGTGACAGGTTTTAATCACAACTGCCCAACTCTGCCACTATAAAATGGCAACGAATGACGTGCAAGCAAATGAGTGTGGCTATGTTGCAATAAACCTTTACTTAACAAAATAGGTGGAGGGATAGCATTGGCCCACAGGTGGTCCTGTGCCAACTTTTATTTTAAAGGATGAGTGTTTGCCTTTGAAATATACAACCAAACGTCAATCATAGTTACACTGCTATACTACAGAACATTGGAAGTTATCCCTCCTATCTAATTGTACCCCATACATGTTAACCATCCTCCCCATTTCCCCTTCCACCCTGCCCTTTTCGGCCTTTGGTAACCCTTATTCTACTCTCTATTTCTATGAGATCAATTTTTTAAGCTTCCAGATATAAGTGAGAACATGCAGCATTTGTCTTTCTGTACCTAGCTTATTTCACTTAACATTAGATCTTCCAGGCTCATCGATTTGGCTGCAAATGGCAGAATTTCATTCCTTTTATGGCTGAACAATATTCTATTGTGTAGATAAATCACATTTTCTTCATCCATTCATCTGTCACTAAATACCTAGGTTTACTCCCTATCTTGGCCATTGTGAATAGTGCTGGGAGTGCAGACATCTCTTCAGCATACATTTTGCCTTTCCTTCCAGTAGTGGGATTGCTGGTTTATATGATTGTTCTAGTCTAGTTTTTGAGGAACCTATATGCTGTTTTCCACAATGCCTGTACTAATTTACATTCCCACCAACAGTATATGAGAGTTCCTCTTGCTCTGCATCCTCACAAATCCTTATTTGTAAGAACTGAAGAGAAGATACAACACATAGCCACGGTCCCCTACTGTTATCAGCGATTTTTCCTACTTGGAGTGGCCACAACAGAAATAGAAACTGCCCTTCCCCTTGTGTTCCTGTAATAGTGGGGAATCCACTAGGACAAGAGTAAACAAATCTGGACAAACCTTCGCTACCACCCTAGAAAAAGAAGAGAAAGAAAAAGTTAACTCTCCCTTCCTCTACTTTAGGGATCTGTACTCTGTGGCCCACAAACCAAATCCAGCATGCTACCTATTCTGTAAATAAAGTTTTATTGGAACAAAACTAGGCCATTCATTTGTGTATTTCCTATGGCTGCCTTCAAACTACAATGGCAGAGTTGAGTAGCTGCAACTTGCAACTAAGGCCCTATACCCTTCAAATCCTAAAATGTTTACTATTTGGGTCATGAGTGGCAACCCCTTGTTCCAGAAAGCTATGAACAAGTGGATAAGAGGACAGGTTACTGTGACCATTAACAGGACCACTTCCATCTACTCTCTCTGGAAAATCTTCCTCTGCTAAACAAAATGGCACAGAGGCTTCTTGCTGAGTTTCTCCTAAGTTCCCTGGTTTTCAAGTTCCTTGTAAGTTCTTTAACTACTAAAACTCTACAGACAGAATTATTTATGCATGAAAAGTCTATTTGCCATATAAAGGCAGAAATAACGTTGTGCCTTTTTTACACTGAATTCATACGAAGAATATCAAAAGCCTTGACATGCAAAATTAGCTTGACAGGGAGGACAATATCAACCCTGCACGGAGACCTGGAACAGTCCCAAAGTTGGTGGAGGGAGCAAGCAGGAAGAGTGGTTGCTAAACAAACAAGGTCTCTTATTTCCCAGAGAATATGGGGCTGTTTTTGTTAAAGCTTCAAAGAATAGAAAGCATCATAAATACACGGAGCCAAACTTCAACAAACAAAACCTTCCGGCCTGTGAATTCATTGCAAGTAACACTCCTAACAAGGCAGGAAAGTAGGTTACAATAGTTTTGGTAAAAGCATAAATACACACGCACATACACAGCTCTGTGTAACATGGTGTTAACAAAACACAGTTTCACTTTTGGACAGTTGGAAGGAAGCAAGTGCAGCATCTTTTACCTCAATTCTGAGGTGGTGCCGTCTAAATACTACCAGTGCCACCTTCTGGTCATATGATTGTACTGCATACGCCTTGTCACAAGACTTCCTTTTCCCCAACCCCTCGAATAATGTACATTGTAGAATTATGGACCCTATTAATATTACTAGTATTAATTTATCAGGCATCTTATAAAAAAGGAGATATGAGGGGGTCTCAAGATGTTTACAGATTACAGGGAGCCCTGACCAAGTTGCCTTTGAACTTTTAGGACAGCATATATTTCTTTGAAATCACCATTTAGCCACATTGGAAAGACCAGGAGTACTTCCAACTCAATTACCTGGCTCCAAAAACTTGCAAACTCTTCACCAGCAAGAGAGAAATAACTAAACTACTAAGCTTTCACTCCCTCCCAGCTCTCCCCAAAGACACCAGGCAAAGGGCAAGTCACTGGAGAAGAGAAGAGGTGCGCACTAAAGGGAGCCGCTTTCCCTGGACAAAGAGGAGAGGAAGCCCCGTTCAAACTTAGGTTTTGGAAAAGGTTTCTGGAGCCAGGCTGCCATGCGCCACATGGGAGTACTATGTATCCAAAGGTTGGTAAAGAAGTTACTTTCTCCTCTGTTTTATAACTCTTACCAAAGAAATTAGATTAAAAGAACAAAGGAGATCAGCAGCAAGATGACGACGGAATAGGAGCCCCTGAACGAGCCTGTCTCAAACTGTCTCAGAAACGCCTCTGGGGCTCAGAACTAAACAACATCGCACAGACACAGAAGAACCAAAACCCAAGAACAAAGGAAGCACCCAGAACCTGTCAGGCAAAGCCTTCCTACAGTCACAAGAATTGAACCCGTCTTCTTCCCAGAATCTGTCAGGCAAAGCCCTGCTACAGTCATAAGAATTGAACCCGTCTTCTTCCCAGAACAGGAGCGTTCTGCCTTCCTATCTTCAGGCCCGATAATACACTGGGCAGAGAACAGAGCAGGGTCCTGCTGAGAGGTTCTGAGAAAGGAGACCAGGAAAGGAAGGCTTGCAGCATGACAGAGAGGTGAAGTCCAATGGGAAACACACGAGGGCCTGGGAGGTTAGCTGTCCCTCCCTCGACAGAAATGTGGGCCTGGCCTCCCTATACTAAATCCTTTTGCTTCTGATTTGAAAAACATTTGGCTTTCTGAAAAGTAAAAAGTATCAGAGCCCTTTTCTTAATCCATCTTGTGTGTTCTGAGTTGACGTCAACAAGGCACAAAGGGAATTTCTATCAGTCCTCCCTGGACCATGTAACGATAGCAATGATACAGGACCAGGATGGCCCAGGATCCCAGAGGGAGGGAGCGGAAGGATGTTCATAGGGATCCTCTGGGCTCTGTCAGGAAGAGGGGAAGATGCATCCCTCTGAGGAGAAAAGGCATTTGTCTCAAAGAAAAATGGCCATGTTGGGGGGAAATGTTATACTTTATGAAGCCAACCCATGGTGAAGGAAGCAAACTATCTCTGTGGAATAGAAAAATACATAGTATTTGTGCTTAGAAGATGTTGTTTTTAATTATAACTGTGATTTGTTGATGGACATAGTTTTCTTTAATCAGATAGGCATTTATTACCCCTGTTTTAGTGATGATGAAACTGGAGTTCAGGTAAGTTCAGTGACCTTTCCAAGGTGAAAAGGGAATAGGTAGAAATAAACCCAGTCCTGTCCTCAAAACTATGCCCCTTCCCTCTGCCCTGTGCTTCCATGATCACAGCAGTTGCTCTGCTCTCACGAAATAATGTTTGCAAAGTGAGCACTAGTACTGAGATGTTTGTGATTCAGAAACTGAGGAACCAAAACATCATGCCCACATTGGGAATCACAGTGCAGAAGTGTTCCTGCCTGAAACTCCCAACTGAAATGGGCCAGGAGCTCTGGAGCTGGCTCTAGCAACAACTCTTCTTGCAGCCAAAGCCACCACCGTCGATGTTCCAACTCCTGCCAAGTGTGTTAGTTCAGGCTGCTACGGTGAAGTAGCATAGTCTGGCTTATAAACAATGAAAATTTATTTCTCATAGTTCTGGACCATACACGCCTTGGATCAGGGTGCCAGCACGATTAGACTCTGGTCAAGAGCCCCTTCCGGATTATGGACTTCTCACTGTATCCTCACATGGCAGAAAGCGGGCAAGAGAGTTCTCGGGGTTCCTTTCATAAGGGCATGAATTCCACTCATGAGTATTCTACCCTCATGACCTACTTACCTCCCAAAGTCCCTACCTTCTAATACACTGGGGGTTAGGATTTCAACAGGATAGAAGAGCATAAGCACCAGTCCACTGCACCAAGCCAACAGCCTGAAATACACTGCCATTGTCGGCCCCAAACAGTCATCATCTCATGGCAGTCTTTCACTTTTGACCTGGACCCCACTAGGGTGAGAGAAGGGGTTATGATTTACAGAAAGTAGATGTTCTACCCTGACCCATGGTATGGAGTCTCAGCTGCCAGGCTTCCTATGACAGACACCAACCACTCAATGGTCAACACAGATAAGAAGCATCTCCACAGGGACCACAGAAGACCCCAGAGACAGCACACAGACCCAAAGAGGACTAGCTACCTGTTAGGGTTAGACATAGAATGGCCCCTTGAAGAGCTCACAAACTGGTGTTTGGAGCTGATGTAATGGAGTCATGAGGGTTGTAATCCCAGCAGTGGATACATCCATTGTAATGGATTTACCTGGGTGGTACCTGGGCACCTGGTTAGGTGTGGCCGGAGGTGGGTCTCTGAGGGTGTGGCCTTGGGGATTATATAGAGCTCCTCCTCCCCCGGTTCTCTCTCTTCCAGCCTCCATGATGTGAACACAGCCCATGTGCTCTTCCTCTGCCATACCCTGAGATCTGCAGTCCCCGGCTTCACATGGACTAAGCCTGAAACCATAAGAAAATAAATCTTTCCTCTGTGTCATGTGGTCAGATCTTTAGACTATGGCTGAGAGAATGCTGTCGGGTACACCACCCTCCACTGATCCTCAGGGGCCCTCACTGATACCCATAGGGTACTTTAGGGAGCAGAAAGTGGAGGAGCGTATCTTTGAAAGGAAAGAAATATCTTTTCTGATAAGAAGTTGGAATCTTGAATTTGAATGAATATTCATTCAAAAGATATGCGCTAACCAAACTATTTAAAAATGTATGAGGCCAAGATACCAAAATACCAAGAGCTGGCAAGCTTTCAAATTTTTTGTTGTTGTTGTTACAAAATGAAATACGGGATTGAGGACAAAATGAGATCACTAATGGGAAGAAAATACTAACTTTTTGCACCTTTAAGTTGTAATGTGTAAATGTTGTCCAATATGTACTTGTGTGTTTCCTTTATGCCAGATAGCCTCATCTCCTTCTGACATTGTGAATGCAGATTTCAGCAAGGCATTTTGTTAAGTCTCCCATGATATATTTGTGGACAAGATTGAGAAAATGCAAGCCAGATGATAGAACACTTACGTGAACTCTCACGTTGCCTATATTTTGTTCCTTTTTGGACAACAAAATTTCAGGGAGACATTAACAAAGTGGATTTTCCTGTAAGAGAATGACCATAATGATGAGGAATCTGGTAATCCTATACTAGGAGGGATGGATGTTTATCTTAGCAAAAGGAAGACTCTGGGAGAAGGGAAGTAGGCTGTGCATCTGTGATAAAGTGGAATAAGTATCTCTTGGAGGAAACCAAGGTTCAAACCACGAATCTTCCTTGACTACAAAATGCTTTGTGTCATCCCCATTCATTTATCATGCTCGATATTGTACCCCCATTGTCCCCACATCTACAGGTCAGAGTAAGCAGTGCAGGATGCTGGGAGATAGAAATCCAGAGCTAGAAAGGGAGAGCAAAAGTAGGAATCCTAGGAGAAGAATCGGCAGCCCCAGGGAGGAGTTCATGCAGTACATCATATTCTGGATATGGTCTCTCTGGTGCAAGTCCAAATGAGAAGCAGGAGGGTTCTATCACAAAGAAGAGCAGGAGTGTGGCTTCAGAAAGGTCAGGTAGGGTGAAGATGGTAGGAGGTCCAAATCTGGAACAGGTGTGTATCCAGGGAAGTCATTCCAGGAACTGGTGGCAATGGTTATAAATATGATCATGCCCTAGATACAGACCCAGCGGGAATACAGCTAGAAAGTAATATACAGCCACCCTGGTTATAAGAGAGATTTCCCCCTCCCCAAAACAAAACAAAACAAAACAAAAAATTACCGAAGGAGAAAAGAGATACAGAAAGCCCAGGAAGAAGGGAATTAGTCTGCCCCAGAAGAGACATGGGAAACTGTTCCTTTCCTAAACCTAGTGGGCCATAATCTTGCCTAAAATTTCATCTTAGGATGATCATCTCTTTGACTTAAATGCAAGTGATCCTTAAACATTTACCGAAAATGCCTACATCTTGGGAAAAGTAACATATTAAACCATTTCAAGGCATTAATACCTAAAAGAGGCTTAATTCCAGTAGTAGCATTAATTTCAGTAATAGCAGCTAGCTGGGATCCAGGCTGCAAGATTAGAAATCTACTTTGTTTAGTTTAGGTGACTGGAAGTAAGCCAAATCAGGGCATGAGGTACTTACTGCCCAGGGCTGGAGAGCCTTTGCAGACAAGGCAGAGAGGAGCCCAGACTGCAGGTGGCCTGAGAGCCCTGCATGTCTGGAGGCAAGGGCAGTAGAGTGTGCCGCCCAGGAGAAGGTCAACAGAAGAGGTGTGAAGGCCCAAAGGCAGCCTCATCCCCAGCAGAAGTCAGCTGAGAGCCAGGCCTGCCCATTGATGCTTTATGTCACAACTCTTTGACAACAGAAAAAAAGAACATGAATTCACTCAGCAAATTTCTTCAATCATTCAAAAAAATGTTCTTGACGAAATAGGTGAAAGAAAACCACGTTGTTCCTTCATAAAACACAAAGTTTCCAGGATTAGATTGTTTTACCTGAGGTCCTTAAAACTAAAAATTAAGAATTCACATTTCAATAAATGGAAGGGCCTAATCTCCTTCCACTTGTTTTTCATACCCAAAGCCCAGAAAATAACTTAGAAAATAAGGAAAAGGAAAATACACCCAGGAAAACCAAACTAAATGTCCCCAGGTCAGTGCGTTGAGCACATGAACTTGACTTTCTGTGTAAGCCAGTCAAGTCTTCCTTATCTTAGAAACAGAAAATAAGAGGGAAGCCCACAAATCACCTAAACGCAGGTGCACTAACAAACAGTGACAGTTTTCAGGAAAAAATAGAAAAATACCATAAAGCCTGGGGTCAAATGCACAGAGGAAAAGAGCTCGAGTTGTTTCAAAATCCTTAAGGATATTGGACATTTAAGTTTACAAAGCCTCAATAGGAAAAATGAGATTAACTGATTTAGGAATATTTACTTCCAATTATGTCTCACAACACAGCCCTTATTATTTGTATCCTATGTTGGTGTCCTTACAGTAATTGAAATTATTTACTATCTTAACTATATCCCTGGGCATGTCAGAGTTAAAGGTTAAACAATTAATGAACTCAGCTCTTAGACTGATGAGAGGAAGTAAGATGTTACACTAGAAAAAAATGTGGCAAGGGCTAATACGTCATATAAATTCAGATATGAATGGGACACATGCACCTGTCAACAAACACAAAGAAAGAGAACCTGTTGTAGAAATGACATGGTATAAAAAGATTCCAGATGGGAAGGATTGGAGAATCACCAAACTGACCTGTCTACGATGATTCCTCACTTCTGAAGCCAAAAAGTGGAGAAAGAACAGAGGCTCCCAACTAAACCAAGTGATCAAGGCTGCTGGGTATGGGTCTTCTCATTCCAACTCCCTTACCAGGATCTCAAGCTGACCGGGATATTCCCTAAAACGGATGTGTCAAAGATTCCTGTTGACATGCTAACCCGAGAGATTTAACCCTTTTAAAACAGCCCAAGGGATCTAGTTTGTTCTTCCTACCATGTGAGGACACAGTGAAAAGGTGCTCTCTATGAACAGGAAATAGGCCCTTACCAGAGAGCAAATCTGCCAGGGCCATGATTTTAGGTTTCCCAGGCTCCAGAACTGTGAGTAATAGATGTTTGTTGTCTACGAGCCTCCTAGTTCATGGCATGTTTGTTATAGCAGCCAAGATGGACTATAATAGTCCTAAGATAGAAGAATAAGGTGTGAAAAGACCTCATTCCACCCACCCAGTGTACTCATGTCAAAGACACACCAAACAGAACATCATCTGTGAGAGGTATGAGAGGTTCTCTAGGATTCCTAGGACTGAGATTGGGAGGAGACAGGACAGGAAGTGAATTCCCCAACAATATACTCCATCTCAATGCAGATTCTCAGGAAAGGTGATGTGTGAAGAGTGTTAAGTACGAGTGGTCTCACATAGGTCAGCATGGAAATTTGAAAATCGATCAAGTCCTGAGAATAGTACATTTTATTGACCCAGCTAGTGCTTTTATAAGATACTATTTCGGCCGGGCGTGGTGGCACACGCTTGTATCCCAGTACTTTGGGAGGCGGAGACCGGAGGATCTGGGTTCGCAGCCAGCCTCACCTCTCTCACTCTCTCTCCCTGTCTCTCTCTCTCTCTCTACTTAGTAAGGCCCTCCGCAACTTCGTGAGACCCGGTTTCAAAATAAAGTATAAAAAATAGGGCCGGGGGCGTAGCGCGGAGGTAGAACACCCCTGCGTTCAATCCCCGGTACCGCAAAAAAAAAAATAAAAATAAAAAATAAAATAAAATACTATTTCGTTCTTAATAAACTACTTTTTAAGTAGGATAAATTTTAGTATATGTGGTAGACACTGATTGTTAGCTTTCCTGCTTCCGTTATGTCTTCTTATGCCTTTGGTTTTCATTTGAGATCTTTTGCTCTGTTTTAGTCCATGGGGTAGCTAGAGCAGTGACCAGGCATGCTACTTCCTTACATCACAGTAAGGAAATATTACAGAGGTGGAAATGACCTTAATCAGTTCAATCAGAGTGAAATCCCACAAATTTTGCAGCATCAACTGGTGAAGAGGCAGAGTAGTGAGGCTGTGAGGCAGGAACAGCACTGCTGTCCATGAGGAATCTAACCCAAAGGAAGCAGAAATGAGACGTGGAGAAACAGGGGCTTGTGATCCCACCTGAGCCCCTCGTTAAACAGTCCGGTTTGTACTTTCCACTTCAATAGCCATTCAGTTCGCTTTTTGCTTAGGCCAACTTGGGCTGGTTTTCTGTTAATAACCACTGGAAAGACAGGCTATAATGATTTCAGATAAGTGTATGTAAATAAATTTACAGAGCCAATATAATTATGCATCAGTTAATACTTTTCACTTGTATCTCTAGATCCTATTTTCCTGTTATGCTAAACCTCAAGATTTACAAATTATTCCTGAGCACAAAGCTGCTATTTTTTGCAGCTGTACCTACACCACATTGGACTATTTCTTTTTGTCTTCTTATAACCCCAAAATAGAGATTCTTTTTCTCACTAAAATTTTTATAACTTTTTCTTTAAATTTTTTAACTTTTTTCACAGAGATCTAGTATCAATATTTTCTCTAGAATAAAAACTTTCTTTGAAAACTGTAATGAGTAAAAAATTGAGCTTGAAGTAGAGATAATACATACATTATTCTTAGGAATTATTCTCAGAGATAAACATTACATTTGTTCTACATAACACTAAATTGTGTATGAAATATATAGAAGTTGTTTAAAAAGTAATTAGGGACCCAATCAAAATAAAAATAACTGAATAAAACAGTTGAATGTATTTCAGAAATGTTCTGCATCCATCAATGTGAGTCTAGTGTGAAGGTTTACTGTAAACTCACTAAAGATTATGCTGTCATCTTCAAACACAGTCACCCCACAGCCACTTCACAGCCAGTCCTGGGATATCCCACAAGGTCAGCCTAATTTACCCTGGACTGGCCCGAGCTGGCTCTTTTCTGCACAGCAAAGCTCACACGACTGAGATGGAGAGAGTCTTCAACATGCTTCTTGTTGAATGAGCAAAAAGTATTCTTTGAAACCAAGAAAGTCTCCTTATTGTGGGGCTGACCTCACCACCATGCCCACATTCCCCAGAGGTGTGGACAGTAGCTAGAGCTCAGGAAATGTCATTCAGCAGTTTCAGACAAATGAAATTTGAGAAATCTGCAAGATACATATGGAGCCCATTGTTTCTACCTAAGCTCATTAACCGTTTTCCTTGTGAGAGCACAAAAGTTACTGAGAGTGGTAAGAAATCCCCTCTGACGTGGGAAACCCGGGGGGCCTCCAGAACGACTCCCTGCTGCAGGCCTCATTTCATTCCCAACTACTCTGGCAGAGGCCCATTTAAAAGAGGTCACAGGTATTTACCTTTCTTCCCCGTCTGTTTCAATCTGTTTTATGGAGAGGAGAAAATGCCAAAGCCACGCCAATGCTCCTTCTAGAGCCCTCGATGTTCATTCTGCAGATTATTTTTCATGGCAGGGTAGATGTTTAAAACAAAAGAAATGTCATTGCAATAGACGGAAGCTTTATTTGACTTAAGAAAGATTTCTTCCCTTAGCTACACCCTGTCCTGTCATTTCTATAAGTGATTTTTAGAACAGAATAGTGCTGAACACATATGGCCTAACATACCTTTAAATATCATCAGCCTTTAAGAATATTGCAACACTACTCACATATACAACTGCACAGGGGATAAGACTGAATTGTAGCTTACAAACATAGTTATTTGATTTTAGGCTCATGTGTATAAATTAAGGTGTAACAAATCCTAAAGAGTAGATGTTCCAAAGTCTACCTGTATTTGCCCCGTTTATATGTTTAAATATGTCTGATAATTAGCCTCAATTAGTGTGTGTTTTCATTCAATAAATATTAACTAAATTCATATCTTATACCAGGCACTGAGCTAGTTGCTAAATACATATAAAAATGAAGATGGAAGATGGAATAACTGCCTTCAAAGTTTTCACCCTCTGCTAAGAAAAATAAGAAAATAGGTACAATAATATAAGTATTGAAGATTTTTTAAGAAAATGTAAAATGTACATATTTTAGGTATAAGTGTTGCCAAAATGGGCCATACTGCTCACTGACAAGAAGCTTCTCAGGGGGCCTTACCTTAGTACATTTCCATGTCCATGGCCTTGTCTGATCCCTGGAAAACTCAGCAACTTGATTTTGTCAACACATTGAACATGAATCTATCCCTGGGATATTAACTTGTATTGACTGAGATTACCAACACTAATGCGTGACAAATAATTCTAATTAACTAGTTTACAGTGAAACTGAGCATTGTGTGTAGATCATGGACAACGGGCTTGAGATGGCACAGCCAGCTCATTCCACTTCTGAAGACATATCCACCTACACACTCAATCTCATTTATACTCAGAAGAGTGTTTCGATGAGCATAGAATCAAAAGGAGGGAAGTTGTTAGAATGCAACATCTTTGTATGACAGCATGAGGTACACACCTCCACAGCAGAATTACCTGATGAGGATACGTCAACAGTTAAGACGAGTCACCCTATCCCTGGCCAAGGTGACAGAAAGCGTTCCCTGATAACCAAACCACTCCCTCATCTTAGCTAATTTAAGTTTTAATGTATTTCATTTTAGTGCATGTACATATTTTTCTAACTGCTGACAAATTAAGAAAATAAAAATTACCCACAATCAATTCCTATATTTTACAATGTATTTCTCCCCCAGACCTTATTACATTCGTAAAGATAAGTTGATAGAGAGATGGATATGTGTATGGATAAATGTGTGGCCGGATAAAATAAAAAGTAGAAGGCATTAGCCGAAGGCATCCCCATACTTTGAGTTACTACTTGATAAACCATAACTTACCTTAGGAGTGTGTTTTTGTAAACAATAACTTGGTTTTAGCCAGTCACAAACAGCTGAGCTGACTGAAGAAAACAGGGATAGAAGGAACTTACCTCAACATCATAAGGAAAATATATGATAAACTCAAAGCCAACATTCTACTGAACAGGGAAAACCTGAAAATATTGTTTTATTTATTTTATTTTACTTACTCTCTCCTCCCTCACACCTATAATTCTCCACTACCAAGAAACACTTGACCCGCCTCACTCAGTCTCTTCAAACCAACAACCTAACCTCTTTTGCTCACTCTATTTTCTTCTTGATCCTTGTCCAGTATAAATCTGGCTTTTATCCCTGTCAACATTAAGTATCACTATCAAGTAAGTATCACTTCCACTAATCTGTAAGCAATGTAGGGAAGCAACCATGTCTTTCTGCGTCTCCACTGAGTCCCAGTGCCAAGTAAAATGTGCTTAGTAAACCAGGCGTGGTAGGGCACACCTGTAATCCCAGTACTTGGGAGGCTGAGGCAGGTTCTAGACCAGCCTCAGAAACTTATCAAACCCCTCAGCACCCTGGTGAGACCCTATTTCAAAACAAAATATAAAAATGGCTGGGGTGTAGCTTAGAGGTAGAATGTCTCTGGGTTCAATCCCCAGTACCAACACCACCCCACACACATACACAAAATGTGCTCAATACAGTTGTTGATCACTGTATAAACACACACACACACACACACACACACACACACACACACCTACAGAGTGTTTAAGAGAACTGAGTTAATCCTCTATATGCCTTTGAATCACTTATATTTTACATTGTGAGCAATTTTATAATTCATTATGATTTTATCTTATGGATGGCTTCTTACTAATTCCATACTATTCCATTATAAAACTGTTACATAACGTCATCATCTCTATCTGTATATTTTTTTTCATTTTTCCTGTGTAAATAATGCAGCAATAAACATCATTGTACATAATCATCTCTGATTATTCCCTTAAATGATTTTCTAGAAGTGGAATTGTTAGATTTGACTCAGTCTGAACTTTTTAAGTCCCCATACACACTGCCAAATTGCTTTACAGGATAGTTGCAACAATTTCATTCCTACTGCACATAAGAGTACCCTTCTCCCTGAACCTTTAACGGTACTACAAAGTACTGGGTTTTCTGTTTTTATCTTTTCAAAATTGAAATTTGAGAAACAATACATTTCCTTTGGATACGTTAGCACCTTCAAGAAGTGCAGACCTGACATGGGAGGCAACATGTATTAAATCCTATGAGTTATACCGTTAACGTTTCCAAGGTGACCCTGTGTCCCCTATTTCTGATAAGATGCCTTAAATTTATTTGGAACAAGGCAGAGCATAAATTAATACATTCTCTGAGATCTTGATGAGCACCTCACTGCTGGTCCCTAGAGAGATAATAGATTTCCCCATGTGTAATAGAAAAAAATGTATGAAAAACTCCAGAGAGAATATAGAAGGCTTTTTGGAGGGAGGAAATGATTAAAAAGATCTTTGAATGAAAGTTCCTCAACAATTAGACATTGGAGGTGAGTGTATGTGCTAGATTGGGAGCCTTCAAACGAGCCATGCAGTCTAACATCCAAGTCCTTGCAGAGTCCCCTCCCACAACGAATATGAGCTTGCCAACATGACTTGTTTTGGGCAAGGGAACATTAGCAAACATGACCCAGCAGGTTCTTTATAAACACCTTTCCGCTGGTATCTTCCCACTATCATGTGAAGAAGCCCAGATAGAAGACCAGATGGATAGAAAAGTCCAGTAATCCCAACAATTGAGGCACCAGACACAGGAGCAAGGCATGTCAGACCATACAGCCCCAACCAGGCTGCGAATGGACTGCAGCCACAGACTGAACTCAGAGGAGACTAATAGACAGACTTGTGTTGTTTTCAGCCACAAATCTAGATAGTTTCTAGTGTGGAAATTGATAACCGATCCAGAACATTCTGGCATAAGAAATGACATTCATCCAACATTTATTGAGTGCTAATCCTGAGTGTACAACCCTGAGGAATAGGTTTGCGTGCTATTAAAAGTAACTATATAGTGTGACAAGGGCTACAGTATTTGACAGTGGCACAAAGGAAGGAGTCCTCTACTTTGGTTAGTCAGAGACTTCATGGGAAAGAAGATCCATGAACTTTGTCTTGAAATATAACCCAACAAACTAAGGGAAAAAAAGATTATAATGAATAGAGGAAACAATGAATGTGTAGAGATGAGGAATAAAATAGGATGTTCAGGCACCTGCACGTGATTTTTACCTAGCAAGAGAGCTAGTCATTGAGGAGAAGCCAAAAACAAAGCTCTCTGGACTCAGATAAGGATGAAAAAATTCTTCCTATCCCATTTTATAGATGTTATATGAAGAGTCGGAATAGAAGTCAGTGTGTGCTCTTAAACATACACTATTCTGTCTCTCTAAAATGCCCAATATATTCTGCAGTATCTAAATGCATCATTACTCTATAAATTTCACATTTCAGTTTGACCATAGCTGATATAATATTGGGATAGCTTATTCAGTAATAAGTGCATTCCAGTGAATTCCTCATCCTATGTCTAACATCTAACTCATCATATAATTCAGAAAAAAATTAGAAAATTATTCCTATTAGTATAGAAATCTGATATGACTTAATTAATCCAGAAACAAATTTAACAAGATTTGGGAAATGGATATAGGAATCGTAATGATATCCAACAAATAACATAAAACAAGCAGCAACAGCTTTTAAGAAGATGTACTAATTGTTTATACTAAAGGACTAGATCTGAAGTTATTGTTTTAAGCAAGCCACTGAATATGCAGATACTGAAAGGAAGTGAAGCAGCGCATCTGACCCTTAGCTGGCAAGAACAGTTTAGCTACTAAGTCTCTAAACTCCATTCCCACATAGAGGCAGAAATTTACATTAGTAAGAATATAATGTGAGCCAGGCGTGGTGGCGCACGCAGGCGGAGACCGGAGGATCTGGGTTCGCGGCCAGCCTCAGCTCGCTCTCTCTCTCTCTCTCTCTCTCTCCCTCTCTCTCTCTCTCTCTCTCTCTCTACTTAGTGAGGCCCTCCGCAACTTCGTGAGACCCGGTTTCAAAATAAAGTATAAAAAATAGGGCCGGGGGTGTAGCGCAGAGGTAGAACGCCCCTGGGTTCAATCCCCGGTACGGCAAAAAAAAAAAAAAGAATATAATGTGACCAAAAAAAAAATAGTGGGAAGACATAATCAAAACTTAACTTGTATATATCCTTGCTGGTATTGGCTGGAAAACCATTTGTGGTGTGTAAAAGAGAAAACCATAACTTGTAATTTGGTCTTGAAAAAGGTGTAAGGCACAAGCCCCAAATCTGGCCCTTACCCAGGCACGCACTATGAACGTCAACTGACCCCAGAACAGAGTGAGTCCCCCTTAACCTCATTAGCTGTTGATATTTACAGAAGAGTCTCCTTCTCAATCCAGATAAGGAATGACAGGCCATGCAACAAAATTAGTGAAGGTCAATAGGACAAGAGTCAGCAGTTAATTGATTACAGAAGGACAGCTTCGGTGAAAGGAGACAGACCCATTTTCTCAGGATAATCACATGCCTGATTCATGCAGTCTCATAAAGTTGACTTGTCTTGTTTTTTTTTCTTGAGCTAATTGACTGATGCCTGGGTATTACAAAAACTTTGGTGTCTTCAAGATAAGACTTAACTACACTACTAAAGCCAGACATCTATTGACTTTCATTCCACATGAAGAACAGCCCAGTGAAATAAAGGGATGGATGCCTTTCCCAGAAATCCAAGCCCTTCCTTTGAAAGTGTCAAGGAGCACGGTATAAACCCTACTGAGAAATGCCTTCTCTAAATCATGCTGATGATACACAACTTTAGCTATTAACAGTAAAGATGAAGTTATAACCACAAAATACATTAGACAATAACTACCACTCTAATTTCTGTTTTGCTTACTCAGAACTGACTTTACTATGGCATTTTATAACTTCAGATTCTATTCTAAATACTAGAATATTAGACTTAGGAGGGAACTTCAAACTTTTCTAGCCCAATAAATCACTCGAAAGAGAAATTTTATGTACAATATCTCTGCAGTTCAGATATAATGTGTATGATGAAAGAAAGGGGTAAAGACAGACTATTAAAGTTTAAAAATCCCAAATCATCACATATCATTTTTGAATAGTTCTAATTATATGAAAATTCTCCCATAAATTGAGGCTAAATATGGTTCTTATTTTTCTTGCGGTACCGGGGATTGAACCCAGGGGCATTCTACCTACAAGCTACACCCCCAGCCCTTTTTTTTATTCTTTATTTTGAAATAGGGTCTCATTAAGTTGCGGAGGGCCTCACTAAGTAGCTGAGGCTGGCCGAGAACCCAGATCCTCCGGTCTCAGCCTCCTAAGTACTGGGATTACAAGCATGTGCCACCACGCCTGGCTCCTAAATGTGGTTCTTAATTTCTATGCCGTGGTAACTTCTGGAAATTCGTGTGATTAATCTCGTTCATTTGGTTTTGTGTGCATACGAAGCCGTATAACTGAAACCTGCTACGTTCTGCTCTCACAAAACTTTTAGTATGTCTTATTTAAGGAAGCCTCACGCCCTATCTTTATATACAAAGGTGGTTTTTGTTTTTTAGTTTTTAATTATGTAGCCTTAAAATGAGTACTTTCTAAAAGCTTTTGATCTAATACCTCAATCAGTAAATATTTTAAGCACATCTCCAAAAATATATATGTATTTATATTTATATTTTTATATACTTATATAGTCATGTTATTTTACTGTTATTTGGCATATTTTAAGATACAAAAGTGACAGAAAAAAAAATTGGAAATGAAAGAAAGTTGAGAGAAATGAAGTCACCAGAAAGGTAGTAAATTAATTCACAACACAGATTTGCAGAAAGACTTAGAAACTGGAGGCACCAGGTAGTGGCTAAAAATATGATGATTAATTGAGAGATTTCATCTCCATTCCATGTAGCTAAATGATGTCCCTCACACAGCAATCTAACCTGTAGATCCTGGCAGCAGACAGTAAGTTTACTTTCTAGAAAGCTTTGCATGGTTGAGAGAGCCAAAGTTGTGAAAGGAAAGTAATTAAGTTAAATTCCACATACAGAAAGGTGAGACCTCCTGCTCCTTTCCTTAACCCAGCCAACAGAATACTATCAGTCAAGCTCATTCCAACCCTGCATGAGACTCTCTGGGGAAATGCAGCTGCTCAAAAGAATAGCTGCACTATGTGGTTATTCAAGTATGGAGAAATCCTGCTCACTGACTTACCAATTTATCATGAAGAGCTCTAACAGATCACACGCAGAGAAATGTCATTAAGCTTTTTGGTGTCTCCTTCTATAATATGATCAAAGAACCAAAGCCCACTAGAAATTTTAGAAAGGGCCCTGACATAAAAAAGAGACCAAAAATAACAGGGAAAATAAAAGCCATAAGAAGTAGGGAACAGGTTTTTGTTTTTTGTTTTGAAAAGAGAACTATAATGAGAACTTGCGATGGTTTAGACATGGTCAGACTATAACCCCTTAAGTTTCATGTACTAGAAGGTTGGTCTTCAGTGTGGTGATGTTGAGACATGATGAGACCTTTAAGAAATGCGGACTAGGTGTCCATCAACAGAGGAATCAATTACAAAATTATGAGATATATACACAATGGAATTCTACTCGGCAATAAAGAACAAAATTAGGTCATTTGCAGGAAAATGGATGGACCTGGAGAACATCATGTTAAATGAGATCAGCCAGTCACAGAAAGTTAAGGATCATGTGCTTTCTCCAATATGCAGAAGCTAGGGAGTAATTGGGTATGAGGGACATTAAATAATGGAGGAGAAACCCCAGTGGAAATATGGAGGAGGTCTAGGGGAGGGTGGTGGTGGGGTGGAGGGAGAATTAATGAAGGAGCCTTCCATTGACATTAGGCATATATATATATATATATATATATATATATATATATATGAAATTATCAATGCCAATCTCAATATCATATATGGGGAAGGGGGGAGTGAGGAGGGAACCAGCGGGGAAGCTCACCAAGTGTTGTGTGCATACATGTCCCTATCGTTCTGAACTACATTATGATGTGATACTACAATGCACCAATAACAGTATATTTTTTAAAAACTATTAAAAATAAAAGAGCCACTGAGGGCAGCAGGAAGATTCCAGAAGGCACAAGATGTGGGGTAGAATCCAAAAGTAGATGTTTGTGGTGGATATATTATTCCTATTCTTCAAAGAGTTTATAATCTATTTGAAGAATAAAATTAAAATTGATTAGTAATTTTAAGTTGTTACTAATGTAACTGTCAAACTATACAAAGACAATTGGCATACCACTTGCCAATGGGTGGTCCAGGTGATAAGAATTTAGAAGCGCAAAGCTAGGGTGCAATGCGGTGGTGTGAGAAGGCTCTCCAGTAGAAACGGGTCCTGCATGGACCTGACTGGGCATGGATGGAAGACTCTGGACTGAATGGGAGGAGGAGGCCAGGCTCCCAAGAGAAGCAGCTGGCAAGAGCCTTGTTCAGAAGCCATGGCTGGCTGAAGTTGACATTTCCTGGAGAGGAGGTAATGATGAGAGTGTCTGGCTTTGAGACATTTACAAGAGACCTAAGTCCACCATGTCGCTCTAATTACATTTTTTGGTCAATAAAAGAAATATTTATTAAGTCCCTACTAGGCCGGGCGTGGTGGCGCACGCTTGTAATCCCAGTACTTTGGGAGGCAGAGACCAGAGGATCCGGGTTCACAGCCAGCCTCAGCTCTCTTTCTTTCTCTCTTTCTCTCTCTCTCTCTCTCTCTCTCCCTGTCTCTCTCTCTCTACTTAGTGAGGCCCTCCGCACAACTTTGTGAGACCTGGTTTCAAAATAAAGTATAAAAAATAGGGCCGGGGGTATTGCGCGGAGGTAGAACGTCCCTGGGTTCAATCCCCGGTACCGCAAAAAAAAAAGTCCCTACTAATTCCAAGGTGCTGTTAGGGGTGGGGGGAGGTAGGGGAACAAAAAGGAAAGATCTAATTTGAGTTCTGGAGCTAGACATAAAAACAGAAAATGTTAACAATGTGAAATATACTAAATAAGACCAAAGAAGAAAAAGGAAAAGGAAAGGTGAGTTGGCCAATTAATTGCTCCATCTGTAGAGGAAACCAGTTATTTTGCCTGCTAAATGTGCTTTCCTTTCTTCTAAGAATAAAAGAATATTCCTAGCCAGGTGTGGTGGTGCATGCTTGTAATCCCAGTACTTTGGGAGGCGGAGACCAGAGGATCCGGGTTCACGGCCAGCCTCAGCTCTCTCGCTCTCTCTCTCTCTCTCTCTCTCTCTCCTTAGTGAGGCCCTCCGCAACTTCGTGAGACCCAGTTTCAAAATAAAGTATAAAAAATAGGGCCGGGGGCGTAGCGCGGAGGTAGAATGCCCCTGCGTTCAATCCTCAGTACTGCAAAGAAAAAAAAAAAAGAATATTCCTTCCCTGGGTTGGGGAGAGAAGGAGAGAGAGATGGAGACAAGTGGAAAGTGATTAGGTCATCGGAGGGGTCAGGAGGGCTTAATGTAGTTTTGTGGCACCCCAGTTAGCTCCTGTGAGAATGGGTTGTTTTTAAAAGTTTGGCCTCCAAATCCCTGACTTCCTGCCTTGGTCACATGCCCCTGCATTGTGAGGCCATCCACCAGGAAGCCCTCACAAGAGATCAAACAGCCCACACATTCATGGACTTTCAGCCTCCAAAACTTGAGTTAAATAGCCCATTTTCTTTATAAAGTTCCCAACTGCAGGTATTTTGCTATAGCAACAGAAAACAAACTAAGACAGAGCTCTAAGAAAAGGTATTATATCCATGAAACAATAGTAGAGTGCTATGATAAAAATATATTCATAGAAAAAGAATTTTTGGAACTAAAAATATTAGCAAAAAAATTCTAAATAAGGATTGGAAGATAAAGTTGACAAAATATACAGAAAGAACAACTAAGTATAAAGAAACATCAGCAAAGTGATGTCAGCAAGATGTCAGCATAGGAATTTCTAGTGTTTATCCCCTCTCAAAACCACAAATTTGAACAATCCATTCACAAACATATCTTTACAAGAGCTAAGGAATCCAGATGAAAGATTATAGCACTTGGGTAAACCATAGAAATAAGAAAAGATGCTTTGACGAGGGTAAGAAGGGCAGTTTCACATTAGGCAACTGCCCCCCACCCCAGGCCTGCACAGCAGTGTAAGGAGAGAGAGCCTCCACGCAGAGGAAGGAAAGTTAAGTGGACACGTGACTGCACCATGGGCCCCAGCACCAGACCTGCCCCCGTAGATCCTGGTACTAAGCCAAGGGCTATGGTTTGACTGTGTCTCCTCCAAACTCCAGGTGTCACACCTAATGGTCAGTGTGAGAGGACTAAGAAGTGGTACCTTTAAGAGGTGGTTATGCCATAAAGGCTCCTCCTCCCTTATGAATTAAATTACGACCCTTATAAAGAAGGTTTCACATAGTAATCCTTCTCGCTTTTCCACCTTCTGCGAGGAAAAGACACAGCATCCATCCCCCTGGGAGACACAAAAAGGAACTATATTGGAAGCAGGAACTGTGCCCCTCACCAGAGACTAACACTTTCTGCACCTTGATCTTGAACTTCCAGCTTCTAAAACTATGAGGAAATAAATTTTTATTGTTTATAAACTACTTAGTCTGTGGTATTTTGTAACAGCATCACAAATGGACTAAGATACTGATACTGTGGAACCGAGCTCTTGGTCAGCCCCCATAGGCAAGGCGTGACCCAGCAGCAGGCCAGTCCCTTTGGATCCAGACTTCTGGACAGCCCAAGATTCAGGATCTAGGCCATTCCTACGGATTCAATCATCAGGACCACCCCAGCGGGCGCTGGCACCAGGATGACACCTGTGAACCCAGGATCCAAGCCCACCATCAGAAACCCAGCCACCAGGCCTGCATGGTAGAACAAGCTCCAGGCCTACAGTGGTAAAACTGGGCCCAGGACCACCCCAGGAGATCAAGCTCCCGGCAAGCCCCTGCAGACCCAGGTATCAGAAACTCCATTTGGTGGGTTGGCCTCTTTCTGACCTACGTAACCTGGCCAGCCCATCCAAGGGCTTAAGCAGAAACCCCACAGATATGCCCCATCCAAGAATTCACCAAGAGTTCACCAAGAATCTCTGGATAGGCTGAGTAGTAAGGGGCTTTATGTGCTGAACCCGTCTATAAAGACCAGTGCTGGCACCTACTTCCTCAAACACCCAAATACCAATGGAAGGACATAAAGATCAAATACTCAGGCAAACATAAAATAAAATACCAGTAGCTGACCCTAAAGAAATGAATATATATTAACTACATGCCAAAGAATTCACAACAGTTGTCTTTAAAAAGCTCACTGAGCTACAAGAGAACATAGAAAGACAACTACATGAAAACAGGGAAACAATATATAAACTAGAGAAGAAGTTCAACAAAGAGATAGAAACCATAAAAATGAACCAAACAGAAATTCTGGAGCTAAAATTCCAAGGGAGCTTCAACAGCAAACTCAATCAAGCAGAAAAAAGAACCAATGGGCATACAGACAGATTTGCAATTACTCAGAGGAACAAAAAGAAGGAAGAGCAAGAAAGAGGGGCGGAAGTTTACTGGATTTATGGGCTATGATCGAGTTAACCAACATACACATTACAGGAGTCCCATAGAAGCAAAAAAAGTAAAAAGGGAAAAATCTTATTTAAAGAAATAATGACAGAGCTGGGCGTGGAAGCACACCCCTGTAATCCCATTACTTGGGAGGCTGAGACAGGAGGACTGCAGAGGCCAGCCTCAGCAACTTAGCAAGAACTTGTAATAAAATAAAAAAGAAAATAGGACTGGGGGTGTAGCTCAGAGGTAGCAGGTCCCTGGGTTTAATTCCTAGTATCACAAAAAAAATTTTTTTAATGGAAGGAGGAAGGAAGGAAGGAAGGAAGGAAGGAAGGAAGGAAGGAAAGGAGGGAGGGAGGAAAGGAGGGAGGGAGGAAGGAAAGGAGAGAAGGAGGGAGGAAAGGAGAGAAGGAGGGAGGAAAGGAGAGAATGAGGGAGAAAAGGAGGGAGGGAGGGAGGGAAGGAGGATGGATCTTAGATTTGGAGAATGAATATCCAGATCCATGAAGCCCAAAGAACTCAAATAGATTAAATGTAAAAGATATCTTCACTGAAACGCCTTAAAATAATTTCTCAGAAGTCAAAGACAAAGAGAAATTTGAAAGCACCAAGAGAAAATCAACTTGTTATATATAAGGGATCACCATAAAACTATCAGTGGATTTCTCAGCAGAAACTCTGAGGTCAGGAGAGAGTGGGATGATATATTAAAAGTGCTGAAAGGAAAAAAAAAAGCTTTCCAGAATACTATATCCTGCAGGTTGGCCTTCAAAACTGAACGAGAGATAAGGACTTTCATAAGCAGCAAAAGCTGTGGGAGTTCATCACTACTTATGCCTTATAAGAATTGCTAAAGGGAGTTCTTCAAGTTTAAATAAAAGGATATTAATAAAAACATGAAAATATGTAAATTTATAAAACTCCATGTAAAGGTAATAATATAGTAAAATTCAGAATATCCTAATGCTATAATGATGGTCTCTAAATCACTTTTAACTCTAGCATAAAAGAAGACAAAAGTATTAAAAATATTCATGGCTAAAATAATTTATTCATGGATATGTAACATATAAAATGTAAATTGTGACATTAATGACATAAAAATGAGGTGGAAGGGGGAAGATAAAGTGTGTAGTTTATGTATGCAGTCAAAGTTAAATTGTTATCAGCTTAAAATAGATGGTTATAACTACAAGATATTATATTTAAGCCTCATAGTTGCTGCAAAGAAAAAAATATGTAGTAGATATACAAAAGAAAAAGGAACCAAAGTGAACAATTACCAAAAAATCAAATAAAGGGCTGGGCATGGTGGCATACACCTGTAATTCCCAGTACTTGGGAGGCTGAGACAGGAAGATCCCAGATTTGAAAACAGCCTCCCTCAGCAACATAGCAAAACTCTCAGGAACTTAGCAAGACCCTGCTTCAAAACAAAAAATAAAAAAGGACTTGGGGTGTAGCTCAAAGGTAGAATGCCTCTGGGTTCAAAACCCAGTACCATAGACCAATGGAGCAGAATAGAAGACTCAGAAACAAATCCGCACACTTATAGCCAATTGATTTTTGACAAAGGAGCCAAAAACATACACTGCAAAAAAGATAGCTTCTTCAACAAATGGTGCTGGCAAAACTGGTTAACCACATGCAGAAAAATGGAAATAAACCCCACTTTCTCACCCTGCACAAGAGTCAATTCAAGATGGATCAAAGACCTGGAAATTAGACCAGAGACCTTGCAGTTACTTGAAGAGGGCATAGGTCCAACTTTTCAACACATAGGCACAGGCAAAAACTTCCTCAACAAGATCCCAAAGGCACAAGATATTAAAAAGAGAATCAATACGTGGGATTACATTAAACTGAAGAACTTCAGTACAGCAAAGGAAACTATCAAGAACCTCAACAGAGAGCAGACAGAATGGGAGAAGATTTTTGCCAGATACTCCTCTGATAGAGGACTAATATCTAGAATACACAGAGAACTCAAGAAACTCACCGCTAAGAACATAAATGACCCAATCAAAAAATGGGCAAGTGAACTAAATAGGCACGTCACAAAAGAAGAAATACAAATGCCCAATAAGTGTATGAAAAAATGTTCGGCATCATTACCAATCAGAGAGATGCAAATCAAAACTACCCTGAGATTTCACCTAACCCCAATTAGAATGGCAATCATTACAAACACAAACAATAACAAATGCTGGAGAGGATGTGGAGAAGTAGGAACTCTAACACACTGTTGGTGAGATTGCAAATTAGTACAACCGCTTTGGAAAACAGTGTGGAGGACTCTCAGAAGACTGGGAATGAACCTACCACATGACCCAGCAATACCACTTCTATGTATCTACCCAAACGAATGGAAACCAAATTATCAAACTAATGCATGTGTATATATGTTTAGAGCTGCACAGTCCACAATTGTCAAACTATGGAACCAGCTAAGATGTCCATCAACAGATGAATAGATTACAAAGCTATGGAATATATACACAATGGAATTTTACATAGCCATCAAGAAGAACAACATTACGTCATTTTTAGGGAAATTGATGGAATTAGAGAACATTATGCTTAGTGAGATTAGTCAGTCACAAAAAGTGAAAGGTCAGATACTCTCCCTAATATGCGGAAGCTAGGGAGAATAGGAGGGACTCCAGACAAAGATGGAGAAAACCTCAGATGAGTAAGAAAGTGACCTAATTGAGGAAGAGAGGAGGGGGGAAGAAGGAAACACCCTAATACACAGGATGTACACACACAAATTTATCAAAGTCAACTACTATGCTGAGCATGAGAAGGAAGGAAGGGGAAAGGAATGAGGGTGGGAATTGGAAGAGGGCTAATTAACCGATGTGTGCATGTAGACTTCTATCACCCTTAAACCCATCAAGATGTATGATTACAATGCACCAATAAAAAATAAAATCATACATGCACACAGATCTTAGTGTGTTTCCGTCCACACCCCATCCTTCTTTCCCCTTCCCACACACATTAGTGAAATTGGTAGTAATACCTTCAGTTCCTCAACATAATAAAGGCAGTTTGGGAAAACCCCACAAGTAACACAATCAATGGAGAGAAACTGAAAGATTTCCTTTAAGGTAAGGATGCCCATTCTCACCACTTCAAGTCAACATAGTACTGGAAACACTATCAAGAGCAATCAGACAAGAAAAACAAATAAAACATATTAAATTGGAAAGAAAGTAGTAAAATTATCTCTATGTGCAGATGACATAATCCTATATATAAAAAATCCAGGGGGCAATACTCCAAGAGCTGTGTGCATGTACGTTTATATCACATTGAATCTCACTATGATGTATAATTGCAATGCACTGATAAAAAATATTTGGGAGGCTGAAACCGGAGGATTCGGGTTCGTAGCCAGCCTCAGCTACTTAGTAAGGCCCTCTGCAACTTAGTGAGACCCTGTTTCAAAATAAAGAATAAAAAATAGGGCTGGGGGTGTAGCCTAGAGGTAGAATGCCCCTGGATTCAATCCCCAGTACCACCAAAAAAAAAATATTTGGGGGTATCTATATGTTTTGCATATAAATCCTTTGGTATATAAAGTGTAATTATTTAATAAAATAAATACAAAAAGTTTAAAGAAACAAAAATCCTAGAAACCACACACACACACACACACACACACACAAACTAAAAAATGAATTTGATAAAATCACAAGATACAATACAAAATCAACATACAAAAATCTGTAGCATTATTTGTGTATAGACACAAATAATAACCTATCCAAAAAGAAATCAAGAAAACAGTATCATTTATGATAGCATCAAAAATAAATAAAATACTTAAACTTAACCAAAGAAGTGAAAAATTGCACACTGAAAGCTATAAAAAACTGATAAAAGAAACTAAAGATCACATAAATAAATTGAAAGATATTTCATGTTGATGGACCAGAAGAATTAGTATTTTTTAAATATCCTGGCAGAAGCTGCACTAGCATTGAGCACCACACGCCAGATCCTAACCCACACTCACCGATCCCCTTCGGCTCTGCCTGAGGAGCGCCCAAGTCCTTGCTAGTCCTCGGAGTCCCCCCTCTCCACTCGCAGTCTTTCCTTTGAGCCGGTCCCCAGCTTCCATTTCCCCACCTTCAACCACCTGCCCCGCTGCCGGGTCCCTCAGCCCCACTCTGCCAGGGTCCTCTGTCTGACTGCGCCTTGGCCCCATGGCGCTGCAGGCCTGCAGAGCTCGGGTGGCCTTCCACAGGATCCTGTCTCACTTCCCCGAGGAGCTGAGCCTGGCCTTCGCCTATGGCTCAGGGGTGTTCCGCCAGGCGGGTCCCAATTCAAACCAGAAGTAGATGACCCTGTTGCATGGCATTCAAAAAACCTGAAGAATTGGAGCCACTACTCTTAGATCATCACATCTGTCCAGAATAATTATGGCGCTGGAGTCTACTATAATCCATTGATCATGTGTGATGACAGGCTTATCAAATATGGAGTTATTAGCACTAGTGTTCTAATTGAATATCTCCTCAACTGGAATAACTTGTACGTTGCTGGAAGCCTCCAAAAATCAGGTCTCACAAGATGGATGAGAGTTTCACTATTTTCTGAGCCTGTCCTCAGACTTGTGATCCTCCCAAGTCTTCCTTCCCGAGTACTGGAATTATAGGTGTGCGTCAATACGTCCAACTCTGGTGAATGTCTAACAACCCACAATTGATCCCCAAGACTCTTTCTACAATGCCAAATTCTAAAGACTTTGAATTACCAAATTATAGGAGTTGCAGAAAACTTACCTTAAGCATCTCCTCCAGAGAAGTGGGTTGATCTGTTTTCTAGTTTCAGGCATGAATATATGGAATTTCACTACTCTCATTAACATTGAGAGCCCATACACACACACAAAGTCAGCAATGAAAGGAAATACAGGCTCCCAGATGCTTGCCCATGTGATAAAACATTACTAGACTCTCCACTTCCAATTTTCTAATTCTTTGCCTAGCGAATCCTGGCAAAAGAACCCACCTGCTGCATGGGCTCACATATCAAGAATGTATTTGTGAGATTAGTGGGTCGCCGGGGAGCAACAAACAGTACCGAAGAGAGGGGAAAGCAGAAGAGAAGGGTAAAAGAAGTAAGGAGGACAAAGGGAATGATCGTGAGAAGACCTCTCCCTCAGCATCCCCTTTGAGAACTGGTCCCAAATGTAACTCACGGAAAGGTCTGTCCTTGGCACTGTGATAATCCACCTAATTGGCTACAGCTGACTGATCATTAACACCCGATTCACGTGAAGCCAATAAGATTCCCTCTCAAAAGTTTTGAATTGAGGAATCAACATGGCGGAATAGCGAGGGGCAGCATGTCGCCGGCGTTCCGAGAGCTGGATGGAGCTCGGCCAGCGGGATGACTGCATCTTGAAAAGAAAAGTAGGGCAGCCAAAACTCAACAAAACAATGAGAGCCAAAGTGCAGCGGAATGCGAGGCAGTGGAAAGAGCGGAGGGCGGTAGGAGCTCAAAGCATCTCACCTGGTGGGCGGAGAGCAGAGACAAAGGCGCCATCTTGGCTGAGCCGCGCAGCTCCCGGGATCCTCCAGCAAAGAAACAGCTGATTCTTGTGAAACCAGCGATTATAGCCCACCATCGAAAGCAGTCGACGTCGGACCATGCTGAAGCCTAAGTCAAACCAGATCCACACCTACAATGGCCACAACTGCAGCGCTAGAATCCACAGCTCAAAAGTGATCTGTTACTCAACATAAATCAACCATCAAACTCCTACTACACTCAAAGCAAACTGTGTAAAACTGGTCCTTCCTCTCTTCCATGTACTCTTGCAGGGAGAATGATTTATGTCTTTCTTTCGTCCAATACAGTCTTACTCCATTCCTTCAGAACTTTCTTTGATGATTATATTAATCTGATTTCACCCAAATAAAAATGCTGGTAGGAAAGGCGACATACAGAGTGCTCTCCTGAAATCTTCTTTTCTTCTAAGATTAGGACCCCTTAAAAGAACCAGACTTTCAGAGGAACTTAACAGTGCCTTCTTAAAGTACCCATATAAAATTTGAGGTTGTATAAGTAATTCAGAGCTTGGGACATCCAATAATATACTTAAAGTTTAAATGTGTCTGAATTGTTAACTACCATCACACTGAACCAAAGTCTTAGCATCCTAATAAAGCATTAATTCTTCTTGTCATTTATTTGATAATATTTACTTGAGATTATAAATATGATTATTTTTATGTCAGTTTTTAGTGTTCCAGAAGTATTCTTTTGCTCAGAACTGTAGGGTAATACCTTTCTCAGGTTTTCGGTTTTCATAAAGATGGTCTGGCATATGTGAGGTTTTGCCTGTCTTGCATTTTTCTTCCAAGCACTTACTTAGATAAGCAACTGCTCCAATTAAATATTAGCTTCTAAATAAGCTTTTTCCTCTTTAATATTTAGTATAGAAATATACCAAGTTGACATATAGTCTATCACAGTTTATCATCAATATGGCTTATTTTAGATTTTGTGACTAACCAAATAAATTAATGAGCATATTTTTATATCTTCAAATTATAAACGGAGGTGTTTTGCAGTAATATAACCATTTCAGACAATTTCAAAATAAAATTTGCATATTAAGAGTTCAAATTATATATCTTTGATTTCATCATGAAAAGTAATTGATGATTCCAGAATGTAGCACAACTTAATGGTCTATAAGAAATTGAAAATAAAAAGTAAACAAGTACTTCCATACAGCAATCTTAGACTTCAGTAGAAACTCTACTAATAGCAGGGCCATAAAAATGAATTGTCTACAATCTATTAATAGGTCGGCCCCATTTGCCTCTTAACTGTCACTTCTCATTCAGTTTTCAGAAAGTCAATGAAACTGTGATTTGTCTCCTTTGAAAAATTCTTATTTATCTGATCAATTACCCAACACTGAAATTCTTTGAAAGACACTCAAAAAATACAGATGTCAGTAGCAGCCAAGAGAACAGATATGTAAAATGTACGCAGGAGAAGGCTTTAGCATTTCAATTCCAAACTCAGTTTAATCTCACAGGTAACCTGTGTTATTTTTAATTCAACCTGAATTCTTCCTACCCCCTCCACACCCACTTCCTTTCTCTGTATCTCCTCTCTCTCTCGCTCGCTCGCTCACTCCACATCCACTCCACTCTTGATGCTCTCCAGAAAAGCTAGCCACTTCAACACTTTTATACTTGTTTTCTAAAACTAGAATACTTCCTCAGATGCTCACTCTTAACATATGCTTGTAACATGTTGTCTCAACTTAGGAGTAAAATAAAAATAAAACAAAGCGTCAAAATCTCACATAAAAACCTCCCCAATTTACCAGGAAGCAACAGGAACAGAAGCACTTTTGCTTTCCTCTCTGGCATGGATCTTCAAAATTTCCTACTCCCCTCCTGACATAAACAAACTAAAGATGTGAATGGAACCATGGAAGGTGAGGAGCCTCAGAAACTGGGATCAAGCACAACTTTACTGACCGGCTGCTTCTTTCTGTTCCTTAGGATACAACTCTTGAACTGTTAGAGTCTGTCCATTCTGAAGCTGGTTGCTACACATTCCTTCAAAGCAACTTGTTCATCATTTCTATATAATGAAATTTGTCCTCAGTACTCCAGTTAGAAAAATGTATAAAATGTTTCAAATGCAGATGGAACTAGTACAGTATGTCCTCATGGATTATCCCTGACTCCACAAGGAACAAAGATTCTGAGCCCCGCAACACAGTTCATATTGAAATATGATCATTTTCCACCACCAAAACAATTTATACTAATACATCTAGAAGTTCATATTGAAATATGACAACTTTCTACCAAAAAGACTTATACCAATACATCCAGAAACTTCCACACCCACAGTAAAAACAGAAAAAAAAAAAGGAAAGAAAACATATCTCATGAAAATGAGGAAACCAGAAGAGCAGTGAAAACGGATTGGGGGATGGAGGAGGGGAAGAAAAGTGGAGGTATAGGAAAGGAAATAGACCGAATAATGTTCTGTGCATATATGAAAGTATCACTATGAATTTACCATGTACAATTATACCGCATTAATAATTTAATTTTTAAAAATTAAACAAGGTTCAAGTCATAAAAAAGTGTTCACCCATGATCTACTAGTCATCCAGGTGTGGTGGTGCACACCTGTAATTCCAGTGCTTGGGAGGCAGAAACAGGAGGATCACAGGTTCAAAATCAGCCTCAGCAACTTAGTGAGGCCCTCGGCAACTTAGTGAGATTCTGTTTCAAAATAAAAAAACAAAAAGGGCTGGGGGTGTAGCTCAGAAGTTGAGTGTCCCTGGGTGTAATCAAAGGAAGGGAGGGAGGGAGGAAGGGAGGGAGGGAAGGAAAATGTCATAGCACCTCCATCATAATGGAACAACTCTTTGAGTGAGTCTGTGACAAAATTGAGGCAAGAAGTACCACAGAATTATGTCCCATCTAACACCTTCCTCAGGACTACCAATTGAGTACTTTGGTAAGGGGAACACTGGCTCATGGTTAGACGTGGACGGAGGTAATGTTCACTCTATTCTACATAATACCTTAGTATGTGAGAGAGAAGTGAAGCAGGCGGAGGACGTGGAGGCTCTACAGAAGGAAGCTGGCCTTCTGCAAGTAGATGATTTAGCAAGCATCCATCTATAGAAGGCTAAGGTGATGGGGCTGGGAGCCAAGGTTCTGCTATGACAGAGCTGCTGTAAGGGTCCCAAGGATTGGATCCCACTCCTCATCATGCCAAAGGAAGAGCTGGTGCTTCCCCCAGTAATTCATCTTCTAATCCCCACAGTCCAAGAGCTGGGCCACCTGATCAATGTAGCCAAGTTGTACTTTTGTCACTGTCCCAGAGGTGAGGGGCAACAAGGCACATACACCTCTTACCGTTCCTCCCCTCTATGTTTTCTCCAGTAGATGCCATGACAGGCCTGGATGTAGCCTGGTCACCCAATCTTGTAAGGCCTTTAAATGGACCCAGATGAGGATTTAGGGAAGCTCATTATGCAGGTCTAGACTTTGTCTGTGAGGTTGGAATATGGTCAAGCTCAGCTGCCTAAAGTTCAAGGTAAAATGGTGATTTCAGCAGGACAGGAATCTAGCCACAAATACATTTAACAGCAATTTCCCTGCATCAGAACTCTCAGTAATAAGTAACAAATCAGGGTCCACGAAAGAAGTGAGCTGAGATTCACAATTGAGGCCAATTGTTTTTCTTATAGAAAAGAAGGCTGCTTAAAGAAAAGAATGCTTTCATATTACAACTTGCAATTACATTAAGACCAGCCAACATCAGCTATCGTTCTTGTTCCTTCCTGCTGTTTCAGGTTGGCATAAAAATGACTGATTGTGATATTAGTAAAATAATAAAGTTTCCTTGAAAGATATTTTGAGCTGTTAAAAGAAGCTCATACATGTTAAGTTATGTTAAGTGGGCCTCCTTGGCTCTTCAGAAGGTTTAAGTAAGAAGAAAAGAGTCCACAAACTACGAACAAGTGGTAAATTGTTTAAGACTTAGTTCATAAACATATATTGGATTATTGAAGCGTTAAATTTAGATGAGAAGAGCCAGGCATGGTGGTGCACACCTGTAACCCCAGTACTTGGGAGGCTGAAAAAGGAGGATCACAGGTTTGAGGCCAGCCTCAACAGCATAGTGAGACCCTTAGCAACCTAGGGAGCTCCTGATTCAAAATAAAAAAATTAAAATGGTTGGGGGTGTAGCTCATAAGTAGAATGCCTCTGGGTTCAATCCCCAGTAAAGTGCGCATGTACACACACACACACACACACACAATGAAAAGAAAGATGACTGTGAAATAAACTTCATAGGAAAAGCTTAACAATTCATTTTCATACATTAAGCAAAAACAAATGAACACCTGAAATTTCTTGGAGGGGACAAAAAATTTGGTGCTACAGAAAATATTAATCAGTAATGAAACAAATCAGAAGATATCCCCAATCCCTGAGGTTTTCCAATGTCCCAGAGTCAGACTCATAAGTAATGTAAATGTTGATTTCTTCCAAATCAGTGGAATCCTTCATGAAGAATTTATGTGGTATGAGCAATTAGGCTCGAGGCACAAAAATGGCGAAGTGTTTGGGTTTTCTTTTTAACTCAGAAGAAACAAACTATAATTTCTTCACATTTTCACAGTAAAACTAGCTTGATTTCCATTTTCTTCATATTCCGAGCTTAAATTTTTGAATATTTTAATAAATCAAAATCAACAATCAAAAGATAATTTCTTTTCCCTTAAGGATATGGGGGGAAATGAGATTGAGGTTCTGGGTGCAATTCCTAAAATATTGTAGAATATATATATATATATATATATATATATATATATAACCTCCCAATCTGATTACTCTGATGGGGACATTGCTGCTTAGGGTATATATACACAGGTGTGTATATTTGCTCAAAAAACAACTTTAGTGATTTTATTGAAAAATTTCTATCATGAATATTTCATAAAGGAATCTCTGATTCAGGGAGAGGCTGAATAATCTTGAGACTGTTGGTAATAGATGCAGCATTTTATTTTATTGTGGTACTAGGGATTAAACCCGGGGCATTATGTCTCCGAGCTAACCCCCCAGTCCTTTTTATTTTTTGTTTTCAAACAGGGTCTTGATATGTTGCTGAGGGTCTCACTAAATTGCTGAGGCTGGTCCGAAACTGCAATCCTTCTGTCTCAGTCTCCCAAGTACTGGGATTACAGGGGTGCACCACCACGCCCAGCTTGGACACAGCATGTTAGATGGCGAGAACTCTTCCTTGTCTAAACTACCTTTATGCCTCCTTTCTCTCCTGCTAGCTTCTATTTATGAGGGTCTTGTAGACCAGTGAACATGTTTTTCTTTCTTAGTCATGCATGTTTGGTCCTTTTGAGAGAACACAGTCATTTCCATTAGGAGCTCCACAGATACAGTGAGGAAATCCCCACATCTAGAAAGGAAATCCCACATCTAGAAAGGCAGGCCTGACACAGAGCACAGAATGTTAGGATCCAGGACAGCACACTCACAATGCAGAGCACCCCTGCACACAAGGAGGATCAGCATTAGCTGCTCCGGGAGCTCCACAGTGCTTCCTTTGTGTAGTAAAATGTTCACATAACCCTCGAGTGCCCTTCAGGCTCCTCTCCTGCTGGTCCTGAGAGTTTCATTCTTTAATCGTTCTCCTGGGTTGGGTTGACAACAAGCCATTAGCTGGCCCATCTTCAGCACTCAGCAGGAGCCAGTCATAATATAAAGTCAAGGGAGTAATTGGGGAGGGAACACTAAGGCTTTAAGGGTAAGGCCCTTAAGCAATACATTTGGCCTTTTCCTCAGAGGCAGCACACACAGTTTAAAATTCAGTAGATTGCAGGGACCAATATTTCTTTGTGCTCTTCCTGACTTTCAAGCAAGTCAGACAGTTTGAGAGTACAATTTTTGCATTACGATATAGATTTTGTCATTCATTTCCTACTTGAAGTAGAAAGATCCACCATTGACATTATGTCTGAGATGCTGCCTCAGAATCTGTCACAGAATTTCTATCAAAATCTTACAAGCTGATAATCAGAAGCCTGACTTACAATAAAATCAGGCTAAGTAACTCTAAGCAGTAGAAAAAAGAGAGAGAACGCTGGGCGTGGTGCGCACGCTTGTAATCCCAGTACTTTGGGAGGCGGAGACCGGAGGATCCAGGTTCGCGGCCAGCCTCAGCTCTCTGTCTGTCTGTCCGTCTGTCTCTTTCTCTCTACCTAGTGAGGCCCTCCGCAACTTCGTGAGACCCGGTTTCAAAATAAAGTATAAAAAATAGGGCCAGAGGTGTAGCGCGGAGGTAGAACGCCCCTGGGTTCAATCCCCAGTACCGCAAAAAAAAAAAAGAGAA
>PVJS01018288.1:0-35068 GCA_004027185.1 Glis glis | reverse complement strand
AAAATAAAGTATAAAAAATAGGGCCAGGGGTATAGCTCGGAGGTAAAACGCCCCTGGGTTTAATCCCCAGTACCGCAAAAAAAAAAAAAAAAGAAAATGTAAAGTTACATAGGTGGATCACATTCCTACTTACTAGGCAGCACTGATTAAAATCTTCTCACCTTCAGAGTAGGAGGTCCCATTCTCTATGTTCCAAACCACCTCACTTCTGTGAGACTGAGTTCTATGATGTTGAGGACTTTTTACCTATTTCTTATTCATTAATTCAACAAGTGCTTATTGAGTGCATGCTGTGTGCCAAGCAAGCCTCTGTTCTAGGAAATGGGGATCTAGCAGGGAACAAGACAAATAAGATCCCTGCTGTTTTAAACCTACATTCAGTAAAAGGAGACAAACAAGACAAATATCAAATAGAAATATGTGGATTATTAACATGAATTGAAACAGAGTAAATGAATGGCGACTCCACCTGGTCAGAAAGGCTTTTCTAGGGAGCTGACATTCTAACTGGAATATAAATGTCCAGTCTTGGGAAGTTCTACAAAAACCATTCCACACAAAGGAACAGCTAAGCAAAGCCTCTGACAGGAATGAATCTGACGTGTTACAGGAACTGATAGAAGACCATGTGTTTAAAACACGGGATTCAGGAGGAAATGGAATAAGACTAGGTCAGAGAGGTGAGCAGGGTCCAAGATGTGTATTCTAAGCATGATGGGGCAGCACTGGGAGAGAGGAACAGGATCTGATCTAAAAAAGAAAAAAAAAATTCTAGCTCCATAAAGAGGCACGAGTGAAAACGAGCAGATGCCAGGAGATCCGTCAAGAGGTGACTGCAGTAACCCAGGTGAGAGAAGATACAGCATGGGCCATGGGCTTGCAGTGGACATGAAGAGAAATAAACAGATTCTAGGGACATTCTGGAGATAAAGCCAGGGCGACTTGCAGATTGTTATAGATGTTAATGTATTAGTTTAAACATAATGCTGCTGTTTTTGTAGGTCAGATACCAGCAATTTCAAATGACTTAACCTAACAGAAACAAAATAAGAACAGAGAGTAATGGAACGGGAGAAAGAACTTTGAAATGGGCCTAACGTATTTAAAAGAAAATTTGTATTGTCTCCTCCTTAAAACTTGGTAGAAGACACCCTTGTCAAGTTACCCTTTTGTTTAAGGGCAAACTGCCAACAAACCAGATTAAGATTCAGAACATTGCTACAATAACATCTCTGTGTATACTTAAGACCATCTGGATAGTGCATTTCCCAAGCTGTTAAAATCGGGTTATCAATCAAAGGCAATTGAGCACAGAGTTTAAGAAAAGAATGCCTGAGTATGAATCTTTATTCTGCCAGCTACTAGTTATATGACCTCAGCTAAGACACTTACTCTAAGCTTCATGCTTCCTGCTTGCAAACTGGTATAATGGTACCCCTTCATAAAGCAGGAGTTAAATGAATGAGCAAATGTAAAAGATTTAGAACAGTGCCTCGCACCTGTCTTGGCAGCTACCATTAGCACTGTCAGATCTTTTTTCGTTAGCATTAAACATTTTCTTCCCCTCCAAGCTGCTTAAATCAGTTAAACGGTGCTTGATTTTCATGAACTCACTGCATTGCTGCTGTCGTGTTTTAAAATAATGCTCGTAATGTTGCAAATTACCATAATTCTGCACCAATCAATCCCTAACCCCATTCCCAAACTGGGCAGTCCAGCCAGAACTCCACCCTAACCTCGCCCTCACGGCGACACTCACTCGGCACACTTCCTCCGGGTAGCATTGGAACCTTAGCAACCGGAAGTGGGGAAATGAGGACCGGCCTGCTCCGGCTCCCGAAGCACTGGGGTTCCGGCGTGGAAAGAGGTCCGGAACCCCACCTCCACCGAGAAAGAGGGGACTCATTTGGGTGGGGACCGACCGGAAACGCACTGCCTTTCCCGAAAACCAGACTCACGCGGATGTGTGAGGAGCCCGGGGTCCCTGGGGCCGCGCATCTGCCGGGCGCGCGGCTTCTTTCTTATCCCAGCCCTGTCTGCAGTGGAGGAGGGTGCTAGTATCTTGGTCGCAGACTGTACTTGCTGGTGCTCTGCACTCTGTGATAAGAACTGTCATAAGAACAAGTAATGCAAGGCAATGTGATCAGCCCGACATGGAAGGATGAAGTCCGAGGGAGAGAACAAGCTCTTATCGAATAATACAGACCGGTGTTTAGATTGAGGAGGGAGTAATGAAACAAGTTCTTTGACTTGGGAGGACTGAGGAAATGTGACCATGATTATAGGATAGGGAGATGGATATTCCGGAGGGCAATAAAAGGCAGGGTTGCTGATGGTATTTAAAAGAAGAAAAAAAATCTAAATGTCTACCCATAGAGAAATACATGTCATGTCCTGTGGCTGAATACTGTTCAGTCATTAAAATGCTAAGTTATCAATGGGGAAAATGCATTGTCAGAATAAAATATTTAAGCCGGGCGTGGTGGCGCACGCTTGTAATCCCAGTACTTGGGAGGCTGAGACAGGAGGATCGCAGGTTCGTGGCCAGCCTCAGCTACTTAGTGAGGCCCTCCGCAACTTGGTGAGACCCTGTTTCAAAATAAAGAATAAAAAATAGGGCTGGGGGTGGAGCTCAGAGGTAGAATGCCCGTGGGTCCAACCCCCAGTACTGAAAAAAAAAAAAGGAGAAATCTTCTGTCTCTGATGATTTCTCTTTTCTCTCCATATTTCATTTGTGTAAATCAAGGAAACCTTGAGAGCCTGTATAATTTAGAAGTTGATAATATAAATAGCATTCAATGATGTTTGCATGTTTATTCACTATACAGTGCTGTATTCACTATACATCTCTTCAATGCTGTATAGTGAATAAACAGGGGAGCTCGCAGACCAGCTGGGGACCTCTACAATGACGAAGAAATGAAAACTACTTTGTCTGGGGTGAAGAACTTCACTATACTTCATTCCTACGCAGTCGTATCTATCTGTACTCCCCGCCCTTGTTCCACTATAAAGGTCCAGAGTTATCTTAAATTCTGCTATGCTTATTTTAGGCCTCAGTTTTCTTAGCAAGAGCCCTCCCATTTGTTTTAGAAAGCAGAAATCAAACTGTAGCTGAAAGACAAACACCTCAGCTGCCAGTTAGAAAGGGGAGCTAGGCAACTGCCCTAAATGCTATTTGGGGGAGGGGGGTACTGAGGATTAAACCCAGAGGCACTCTACCTCTAAGCTACACCCAAGCCCTATTTTATTTTTTATTTGGAAACAGGGTCTCACTAAGTGGCAGAGGGCCTCATGAGGTTGCTAAGGCTGGCCTCGAACCTGTGGTCCTCCTGTCTTAGCCTCTCAAGTACTGGGATTACAGGCTTGCGCCACCGAGCCTGGCTCCTAAATGTTGTTTTTAAATGAATGGCCCACTCTCGCTCTTTGCGGTTACTGGTCCTGATGTCCAGGGCTCCTCTGGAGGTGAACACTTGGCTTTTGCTGCTTCCTCGGCTCCTCCCCCATCTCATCTGAACTGATCTCAGTCGGATCCCAATTCCTTATTTTCCAGAAAATCTTTAAAATTTCTGATGCACTAATGGCACCCTTTGTCTGCTAGCACTGTTAGTTCATTTTTAGCTTTTCAGTCATTTCAGTAAGTTCTTGGGAGGGAGAGGACATAGATACATCTATCACTCTTCCAACCTGAACTTGAAATAAGCCAGCTTCTTTTGTCTCTATCTCCTTGCTCCCATCCAGGTCTGCTGTTCCCTAGGACGTTCACGGCCCTCCAGCGGCCGCGCAACCCCGCCACGCACAGAGGCGGGAGGTACCCGGGGCGCAGCGTGCTGCCCTGGAGGAGCGAGGTGCTGCGGTCCCCTCGGTCGGGTCGACCATAGAGCTGCGAGACCTCCCGGATTCCTAGAGAGCTCCCGGAAGTGCCTTCGGGGCAAGATGCGTGCTGGACGGTGTTGTGTCTCCGCATGTTTGGAAGTTAGTGGCCGGAGGGGCCTGTCCACCTGCAGCTCCCGTCCGCCTCTCTCCCCGCGCCTTCCCTGGGTCTGTGCACCCTCTGCAGCCTCCCTCCCCGGCCTGCTCGGCCTGTGGAACTCTCGGTGAGTACGGTCGCCTCCGGCCGGAAGGAGGGGGTCGCTTTGTGGCCGGACCAGGCCGCGCTGGAGCCAGGCCCGAGCGGTCCCGAGCCGGGCGAGGTGCGCCGAGGGTCCGCCTTCGTCCTCAGCAGGCCGGATCCGCGCCCCCAAACTTTTTGCAAGGGAACCTTTTATGGGGGGTTCGCTTTCTTCATGGCCCGTCGTTTCGTGGTATAATTTTACCGCCGATCATATTTATCTTAACCTAGGGAAATGCCCCCACGTTATCTCTTAGGCAACTCTTCCCACGGTCTCAGTTGTTTTAACTTAGCAATTTTACATGTCGGTCTCAATAAAACCCCATTCATTTATTTTTTTTTTAGAGATCTATTTTACTTTCGAAGTCCCAATTATTCGTGGAAACCTTCCATGTTTATTGTTAGGCTATTCTGCTCTTTTTAGCGTATTCAAAAATGGTGGGGTGTTGACGGGGTAATTGTGCAAAAGAAACATTTTCGACAAATTCAGTGTAATATAGAACTCAGCCTCATTCAGAATGCTTTGCTTATTTAATGTATTAAAGCTAACTGAAGTAGATGCGTGGGAACTCTTCGGGAGGGGTCCCATTTCAAAACTCCGGTCAGTCAAGAGTAATTTTTGTCAGGCCCCTTTAAGAGTGGCCCCATCACCTCTGAACACGCATTTCTCTTGTTGCTTAGTTCACCTAAGTGTATTTATGCATCAGTCTTTGTTTAGCAAATGCACACGCTTTGAATTTCTGTTGTACTTAAATACAAAAAGTGGTAAGTTTAAAAAAAGTTCAGCTAGTGCAATTCGAGATAACTACAAAACAATATTTGCTTTACCTACTTTTCTTTGATCTTGCATACCATGCTAAAGAGTTTGGTTCCCTATTGAAAGATTCTAAAGAAGATAAGTTGTATTTCTTCTTTGTTAATAGGCTCCCTGGCAGCATATTAGTTTCCTAAGGCTGTTGTAATAGAGTGTCAAAAACTTCACAGATTAATGCAAAGGAAATTTATTCTTTGACAGAGAGGCTAGAAGTCCAAAATGAAGGTGTGTCATCAGGGCTGTTATTTTCTAGCTTCTGGTTCTTATCAGCAATTGTTGACATTCTTTGGCTTGCAAATGTGTCACTCCATCCCTGCCTCTGTAGTCACATAATTCTCTTCTGTCTGTTGGTCTGTGTCTTCACATGACAGTCTCTTGTGAGTGTATCTTTTCTCTTAAAAATACACCAGTTGTATTGGTTTAAGGGCCCATCTTATTCCAGTATAACTTCATCTTAACTTTATTACATCTGCAAAGACCCTGTTTTCAAGTAAGGTCACATCTACAGATATCGGAGGTTGGGACCTCTATCTTTTGGGGGACACAGTTCAGCCCACAACAGGCAACATTAGGGAACATGAATGGGAGAGCACCTTAACCAAAGATAAGACCAGTCACCACTGCAACCATAGGCAAAAGATGACGTCAGTACCAAGGATAGAAACCATAGCCATACCGCCCACAAAGAAATAGGGTCACGAAATTAGACCCTGTTTGGACCTCAGATTTTGTTTCTAACCCTTATTCTTACAACAAATATAAACACATTCTGTGCTAGGTATTGTAAATATAGCTCTAACATTCTTTGATTCTATCAATAAGAATGTCATGAGGAATAGACAATGAAGTCAGGAAGCCAAAACTCCTTTGCAACTAATAATATATAATTATGGGGAAAGTACTATACATGTGTGTAAAGATATATAGAGTAAAGGAGAAATAACTTCCAAATGGGTTTATCAAGAAAGGGTTTTAAAGCAACAGTATTTTATCTTGCCATTTAAAAATAGGTAGTTTGACTACTGTTAAAAGAAGTCAGAGACTTAAATGAAGAGGGATATTGATTTTCCTGAAATGGAAAACTCAATATTGTGAAGATATCATCCCTAACATTGATGATATCAATATTGCTAAAGTATCCCTGGCTGGGGATGTGGCTCAGAGGTAGAGCACTTGCCTAGCATGTATGAGGCCCTGGGCTTGATTACTCAGCAGCAGCGCGCACGCGCGCGCACACACACACACACACACACACACACACACAGAAAGGAAATTATCCTTAAACTGATCTATAGATTCAATTCGGTGATTTCTTATGGGAATGAACAAGCTTATTCTAAAATGTATATCAAAGGCAACAGAAATAGAAAAGTCAGAACAGTTTTAAAAGCAAAGAACAAAGTTGCAGGTCTCAAACTACCTGCTTTCAAGATTTGAAAAGCCATAACAATCTAGACAGTTTTGTACCAGTGAAAGGATTAATATATGGGCCAAGGGAACAAAATAGAGATTCCAAAATAGTGTGTGTGTGTGTGTGTGTGTTCAGTTGATTTTTGACAGTTCAGTGGATAAAGGATATTCCTTTTGGCAAATGCTGCTGAAACAATTTTATAACTATGCAAAGAAAAAAAACCCAATCTGTACCTCAAACTATATAGGAAAATTAACTCAGTGGATCATAAACCAAAGTGTAAAACCTAAAACTATAAAACTTCTAATCTTTGTGACCTTTGTGACTTTGGATTAAGCAGTCTCTTCTCTCCTCTCTCCCCCCTTTCCTTGCCACGGGTTAAATAAAATTTTTTTAAAGATTTACATACTTGGGTTCCTCAAAAGCCACTGTCAAAAGAATGAAGGGGAAGATGTATTGGTAAATCATATATCTCATAAAGGACTTATCCATAATATATGGGGAATTCACAAAGCTTTAAAAATAAACTAAAAAAATAGGCACAAGTTTCCAATAGATACTTTACCAAAGACGATAAAGCAGATGGCAGATAAGCACATAAAAAGTTGATCAGTGTCTACAGTTGAGTAGAGGAATGCAAATTAAAACCATGAGGTACTACTATATACCTAAAACTCATGGGTGCACGTTCATTGTGGCTTTATTCATTATCATCAAAAACTGGAAGCAATTCAGATTCTCTCTCAACTGGGGAATGGTTAAACATTTATCTTTATAATGAACAAACTACTGATACAGCATTGATTAATATTAATATCAGAAGTATTATACTAAATGAAAGAGGCCAGACTAAAGGCTATATGCTCTATTTATTTGTGTGTGTGTTGTTTTTTTTTTTACTGGGGATGGAACCCAGAGGCATTCTACCTCCGAGCATTCCCCCATCCCTATTTTATTCTTTTATTTTGAAACAGGGTCTCACTAAGTTGTGGGGAGCCTCACTAAGTTGCTGAGCCTGGCCACGAACCTGAAATCTTCCTGTCTCAGCCTCCCAAGTAGTGGGATTACAAGTGTGCACCACCATGCCCAGCTTATATGCTCTGTTTATATATTTTGGCAGGTTATTGATGTGTGGGATTAGATTTTTGCATTGTAGGTGCTCATAGGTTCCTTGGAGATATACTGCTCCAAAGAGAATTCTAGAACTAGAGATGAGGTTCATAGTAGAAGTTAGCCTTGACAAAGGAGGGAAGATGGGGAGCACTGGTAGGATGCTGAGTGTTAGGTGGAGAAGAGGAAAGGATTAGGAAAGTTCCTGACAATACCTTGCGCTAGATTCTAAGGAAATTAGTCTCATCTGTTGAGAATGAGGGAAAGGTTGAGAACTGAAGTGTATAGAAACAGTTTCATGTAGCTGGTGTAACAAGTTCTAAAGGAGTTAAATGGGTAGCACCGAGGACCATCTGAAACTTTCAGCTAGACCCAGTCCCCGTGGTTTCCTGATTGTGTTTAGCCAGCCTCCACATCCCTGAGCAGAAGGAAGGGATTATTTCCTGGGTGAGTTTGGCATGGCAGAAGATTAAGGGGGTAAGGCGTTACCTCTGGAACAGTGTAGATCGTTTAAATAGCTGAGCCATGAAGTTCATGTCTTAGGCGTAGAGCGTGTTAAGATATTTGGTAACTTCCTATGACTTTTGACCTACCTTAACACTATTTGTCATTTCTCTTTCTGAAGACATTCTCTTGAGGCCCTCAGAAGGTTCTTCTCTTAAGAAGGTAAAGAAGTAGTGGAAAGAAGCCTCCTGAGATCTTCTGGCCCTAAATGGCTGCAGAGTCAAGAAAGCCTTCTTCAGCCCCATCTCCACGAGCCCAGGCTCCTGAAGGGGATCTTGTGATTGTCAAGGTAGAGGAGGATCACGGCTGGGACCAGGAATCTAGCCTGCATGAAAGTAACCCTCCCGGCCAAGAACTGTTCCGCCTGCGCTTCCGGCAGCTATGCTACCAGGAGACGCTGGGACCCCGAGAGGCCCTCATCCAACTCCGGGCGCTCTGCCATCAGTGGCTGCGGCCAGATCTGAACAGCAAGGAGCAGATCCTGGAGCTGCTGGTGCTGGAGCAGTTCCTGAGCATCCTGCCCGGGGAGCTGCAGACGCTAGTCAAGGAACATCAGTTAGAGAACGGAGAGGAGGTGGTGACCCTGCTGGAGGATTTGGAGAGACAGATCGATATCCTAGGACGGCCAGTAAGTGGGAGTTGTGCATGCTGTGACTGGGAGTCCTGGGGGCTGGGTAGAGAGACGTTGGCCGCGCTGTGGGAGAATAAGTGATGAGCATTGGTTTCTGTTGGATGAGAATGAAGAGTCACCATGTAGTATGTCTTCTATTCGTAGATTTCTTCTATTTTTGTCAAGGATATAGTTTATTTTTTGTCATCATAACATCCCTACAACTGTATTATTCCTGTTTGCCAGAAGGGACCTGGGTAGGTTAAGATAGGGGGCTTAAATTCCTTAAAGATCAATCTGAGACCAGAACTCAGTCTCTCTAGTTCCTTATCAACAGGTCTTTTGCCGTTGTACAATACTGCTTTAAGGCTCTGTTTCTCATTGTTTTTGCTTTAAGGCTGTGTTTCTCATTTTTCTTCCCCTGGCTTGGGAGCACATAATATTGGTGTCCTGGGCAGCAGGGAGGACATCAGCAGAAGCTTTCCTTCAGTACTGAGCACAAATGCTGCCTTTCTTTCTGTGCCAGTCTGCATGCTTGTGCTCCTTGCTGCCCTTAGGAAGTAAATGAGATGCTGATGCGTCCTCAACAAGCACGTGGCCTTGTGGATGGGCTGTTGGTCCTCTTACGTTCTTCATTTCCCAAAGAGGTTTCTCACGCGCCAACTGCCCCATTGTTTCTAGGTCCCACCTCGGGCACATGGACATAAGGTTCTCTGGGAGGAGGAGCCGCCTTCGGAGTCTGCACCAGAACCTCCAAGTACTCAGCTCCAGCCTGTGGCAACCCAGCGGAAATCTCCAGTGCTACAAGGGCCTCAAGAGAGAGGTGAGGAGCCAGATTCCATAGATAAGGATGGGGAGGGGAACATAGAAAGGTATTTGGGATACCTGTCTAGTTCCTGGAAAATCAGAATCACTGTTTACACACAAGTCCCAATATCTGGGTTTACATGCCTATCTGGGCTTCAAATACAGGCTGTTGGTCCTAATGGTAAACTTATGAACAAATTAAAGGATCTGGGATTTTTATGTATTCATACTTACCCCACCATATTTACATCATAGACAATTTTTGAGATTTTTCTGGTGTCATACCACTTTATTTGTGAATATTTAAGTACATATGTATCCATTTTTATCACATAAGTATTATGTTACTGTCTTTATTTTTTTTAATTTAGTTTTTTTTTTGTGTGTGTGGTACCAGGGATTGAACCCAGGGAGGGGACAGCAGGAAGGGGTTAGGAGGGAAACACACCAAGAGGTATTGTGAGCATATATGAATGTATCACTTTGAATCTCAATGTGATGTAAAAATAAAATTCTAAAAACATTATGTGGTTTATAGTAGTTTGTTTTATATAAGTGAATTTTAATATTCAAAAAGAAGAATAGAAACACTTTCAATAAATATAATTCTTACCTGAATTCCAAAAGCTTGTTGCTCAAGACAGTCTGTTGATTTTGGTAATAAGCTGTCTGATAGCCACAGGAAGCAGATACCAGGAGCCATGGTAGGTACTTCAGAAATTGAGTTAGTAGAGAAATTGGTTCTCATATTCAGTGAGTTAGTGGAGAAATTGGTTCTTATGTTCAGTGAGTTAGTAGAGAAATTGGTTCTCATATTCGGTTAACTAGGAAACTAAGAATTAAAGAAATATTATACACAAGCACAAAGATACTTGTTTGGATCCTAGAGAAAAAGTTGGAAAACAATTCCTGTCAGAAAATCAGTATGCATTTTTTTTAGCACTGTGGGATTGAACTCAGGGACACTCTACCACTGAGCTACATCCCTAGCCCTTTTTATGTTTTATTTTGAGAGAGGGTCCCTAAGTTGCCCAGGCTGCCTCAAAACGTGATCCTCCTGCCTCAACTTCCCGAGTAACTGGGATCACAGGGATGTGCCACTGTGCCCAGTTCCATTTTATATTTTGGGGTATAACTTCAGTCTTAGTTCAAGGACATAAAAGTGTGGATGTTTTGTGGGCAACCATAGCTATGAGTCCAGAGTCCAAGATATCAACATATTAATGTGCAACATTTTTACCATGCATATCTACTGAAATACAAATAATTTGGAATGGTTGAATGCTGACTCCCACAACCATAGGACAAGGCTGGTCTCTTTCATAGCTCCTTTCTCCTCTCTCAGCCATGTCTACTTCTCAGAGTCCTACCCCTTCCCAGAAAGGAAGCTCCAGAGACAAGGAAGTGACAGCTACCCTTCTCACAGCGGGGTTCCAGGTGAGTTGTGCTCCTCACTAAATCCCTATAGTTCTGGTTGGCAGTGTTTGTGGCATCTGTTCCACATCTGGACTGTCTGTAGCAGTACCTGTTCCAGAACTTGCCTCAAAATCTTTTGCATAGCAATAGATTGATCCTTGATTTCCCCCAATAAATCTAGTGCATTTTCCTCTTCCCAGCTATTCAGATCCCTTTATGTATTATAGTCCCATCCCTTAACCCTCTTCCAACACTGATCTCTCTGACACTTTTAAGTGTGAGCTGTGAAACAGTTACAGGCCCCAAATGCAGATCTTATTTTGTTTCAGACTTTGGAGAAGATCGAAGACATGGCCGTGTCCCTTATTCGAGAGGAGTGGCTTCTTGACCCATCACAAAAGGACCTGAGTAGAAATAACAGGCCAGAGAACTACAGAAACATGTTCTCCCTGGGTAAGGAGGGCTGGGCTTGTTATTATCATTTAAGATTTTTGTTTGTTTGGTATGGTAGCTGTAAACTTTCTGGAAGACATAGTTTAAACTCGGAGTCCAGTGAGGTTGAGACTTCTCGAGGTCTAAACTGAAACCTTTGTTCTCCAATCCAAGAATCCTTATAGTTTGTATCTGGATATTGGTCTGTTTCTCAGTTGGAAATTGACATCTCACAGTGCTCTCTGACTTGACTCATTTCTTCTTCCAATTCCTATAGGATCCTAATATAAATTTTCTCACATAAGCCTATTATGGCTCCCCATTTTCATGACTGGGGCATTTGCCCATTTCTGTCCCACTCATTACATCTGTTAGTAATTCCATATTCCTTTGCACACCCCAGCTTCCACTTCTGCTCAGTTGATTCCTTTCCAACGTTAGTCCTTCTTCAGTAATCTTTTTTTTTTCTCCTTGGTACCTCTTCACCAGCTGGTCTGTAGTACTTCTATTTAATCCTGCATATATCTCACCCTCCTACGAAGCCATTTTGGAGACCGAGTTTTGTGTCTACCTGTAGCTATTCCATATGTACTTTCCTTTTCCCCTATCTTCAATCCCTTCTCCCAGCATTGAGAGCAGAAAGTGACATTGGCGTGCTGTTCATTACACTTTTATTTCAGGTGGTGAGACCAGGAATGAGAATAAGGAATCAGCTTCAAAGCAGGTGATCTCTACTGGAATACAACCACACGGAGAGACGGCTGCCAAATACAACGGGGATGTCATCGGGGGTCTTGAGCATGGAGAAGCCCGAGACCTTCTGGGCAGATTAGAGAGGCAACGGGGAAATCCCACACAGGAAAGACGGCATAAATGTGATGAATGTGGGAAAAGCTTCGCGCAGAGCTCAGGCCTGGTTCGCCACTGGAGAATCCACACCGGGGAGAAGCCATATCAGTGTAATGTGTGCGGTAAAGCCTTCAGTTACAGGTCAGCCCTTCTTTCCCATCAGGACATCCACAACAAAGTAAAACGCTATCACTGTAAGGAGTGTGGTAAAGCCTTCAGTCAAAACACGGGCCTGATCCTGCACCAGCGAATCCACACTGGGGAGAAGCCGTATCAGTGTAATCAGTGTGGGAAGGCTTTCAGTCAGAGCGCGGGCCTTATTCTACACCAGAGAATCCACAGTGGGGAGAGACCCTATGAATGTAATGAATGTGGGAAAGCTTTCAGTCACAGCTCACACCTCATCGGACACCAGAGAATCCACACTGGGGAGAAGCCCTACGAGTGTGATGAGTGTGGGAAAACCTTCAGGCGGAGCTCCCATCTCATTGGCCATCAGAGAAGCCACACTGGGGAGAAACCCTACAAATGCAATGAGTGTGGGAGGGCCTTCAGTCAGAAATCAGGCCTTATTGAACATCAGAGAATCCACACTGGAGAAAGACCGTATAAATGTAAAGAATGTGGGAAAGCTTTCAATGGGAACACCGGCCTCATTCAACATCTGAGAATCCACACAGGGGAGAAGCCTTATCAATGCAGTGAGTGTGGGAAAGCCTTTATTCAGAGGTCGAGTCTCATTCGACATCAGAGAATTCACAGTGGAGAAAAATCTGAATCCACAGGAGTTTAGGAAACGTTTGAACCTTTTTCAACATTAGGGAAACCACACACTGATGGAGAGGTCTTTCAATGTAGTAAGAAAAAAAAGGCAGAAAGTTTGTCACCATTATTTAGTGACAGAATCTATCGTAGTGGCAGTTAGAATAGCTCTTCAGTAGTCTGGGCCCAGTGCCTTGACGCAGGTTGATTAGCTTGACTGTCTTTGGAGGTATCTGACGGAGTAGAGTTCCAACAGCCTCATAGATGTGTGCTTTAGAAATTTAAAATAGCATTAGAGCAAGTTGCTTGTCACAGCTTGAGACACTAAACTTTGTCTTTTGGGTGAGTAGCTGTAGGTGTGAGAGGCTGCTACTCCTAGATCCTCTGCGTCTTCCCATCGCCTGTATCCCCTTCTTCCGTTTAGTGCCCTCAAGGGGCCCTTGTACTCTTCATCTGATCTAAGAAGCTGCTCTAGAGTCCCAAGCAGCCTCTCTGTGAGACTTATATTTGTATTTTGCTTTTTAAGATCCTAGTTCTAGGGAAATTTTTACACACACTTAAGGTATTTAAGTGTTTCATCTTTTTATTCTAACATTCCTTCTAATTGGTGAAAATACATATTCCCATGCAAACTCAAAATGCTATATATTTTTAACAGCACTCCAGCATTTTTCTTCATTTATCAACTTCACTGGCTCCACTGAGTCATTGAGCATCTCTGTGTATCCTTCACCACCCCCGGTCCCAGTCCCCGTGTCAGCAGAGGAAGTGGACGCATTAGTGATGGTTCTGAGAGTGATACAGAGAAAGAGGTGAGTGGAGACTCAGCCCGGCTGCTCTTGAGCTTGGATGGTTGGACACTGTGGTGACTTCTGACTCCCCTTCCACCTCTCCACCTTACACTGTAGTACAGAAGGTATTTGCACTATGCTAGTTACGGCATCACATAGGGAAAGGAGTCGGTGCTTGAAACAGAGGCACACTCCTTACAAGAGTGTGCATCATCCCTTTGGCCCCATTACCAGTTCTCAGGTTCCTGTCAGCCTGCGCAAACTCCGTGATTACCTGGTCTGTGATTCTTGTCATTACTCTGAACCAACCTTACATGGCCTCAGCACCTCACTCATCGTTTTCCACCTGTTTCTTTCCATTTATTTGTATAACTTTAATATCAGTGGTAACCTGTTGACTATCTTACCCCACAATCCTCATTCTTCTGGATTCTGATGCACTTCATCAGAAATCTGTGTCTGCAGTCTACCAGCAAAGACACACTAACTCATCATCAACAGGCACTGTATTTCATCTTTGAGGTCATGAGTCTGGTTTAAAGTAACGTGTCAGCCAGGCATGGTGGCACACACTTGTAATCCCAGTACTTGGGAGGCTGAGACAGGAGGATCCGGGTTCGCGGTCAGCCTCAGCTACCTAGTGAGGCCCTCCGGGACTTAGCGAGACCCTGTTTCAAAATAAAGAACAAAAAGTAGGGCTGGGGGGGGGTAGCTTGGAGGTAGAATGCCCCTGAGTTCAATCCCCAGTACCGCAAATAAATAAATAAGTAAATAAAGTAACGTCAAGCTGGGCGTGGTAGCACATGCCTGTAATCCTGGTACTTGGGAGGCTGAGACAGAATCACAGGTTTGTGGCCAGTCTCAGCAACTTAGCAAGGCCCTCCGCAACTTAGTGAGACCCTGTTTCAAAATAAAAATAAAATAGGGCTGGAGGTATAGCTCAGAGGCAGAATGCACCTGGGTTCAATCCCCAGCATCACAGTGAATGAATGAACATGGATTTATGCATCCAATATAGGATGTCCTTTAAACTGGGTAGTTCTGCTTATTCTAAAGTACTATTATTCCACTATTCCTTCAAAAATTTGGAACATTCTTAGAATTCCCATTTAATAAACTATACAAGAAAATCCTCTGGTACTCTTAGTCACATTTCACTCTTGACCAGGTCATTAATCACTTATCAGGCTTGGAATTAAATTAGCCTTCAGATGTGAAATTACTCCATTAAGCCTATTCTGAAGATGGTTATATAGGTTCTGATTGAAACTCCAAAAGAAATAAGGCAGCTTCACACTGTGACTATCCTGAAAGGGGTAACAGTCATTATTTTTTGATTGATATGTTAAAAAATCAATCATAAGAAGCTGAGCATGGTGGCACACGCTTGTAGTCCCAGTACTTGGGAGGCCGAGACAGGAGGATCGCAGGTTTGAGAACAGCCTCAGCTACTTGGTAAGGCTGTCTGCAACTTAGTGAGACCCTGTTTCAAAAAAAAGAATAAAAAATAGGGCTGGGGGTGTAGCTCAGAGATAGAATACCCCTGGGTTCAATCCCTAATACCGCCAAAAAAAAAAAAAATCGTAATATCTTACCTCATAGAGGCCCACTTTTTGGAGCATAACATTTCTCTATATCATATCTGTATAACATTTCTATTTCCCTATGACCCACCTTCACCACCATCAACATTTATTTATCTACATTTATCTCATTGAGCCATCAGTACCTGTTCATCCTTGTCATCCTAGTTTCCGTGGTTAACTTTTTCAGAACAGTTTTTGCATTATCCTTTATTTTCTTCACCTTTTTAAAATCTTTTTATCTTTCATCCTTTTTCTTTTGTTATACTTTTGTTGATGCAATGTAATTATAAGTCATAGTGATATTCAAAGTGATGCGCTCATACATGCGCACGTCACTCGGGGTATTTCCCTCTGCCTCTCACCCCATTCCCTCTCCTCCCTCCCCACACAGATCAGTGACACTGGTAGTGATACCTTCATATATGGTCATAATATTATTTGAACTGTTTCCTTCCTCAGTCCTCTTTTTTGCCCTCCCCACCTCCATACCCCAATTTCCTTCTACCTCTCTACTGGTCTCTCCTCGTTTTTCCAAAGTCCCTTTTGTTTCCTATTTTCTCTTTAGCTTCCACATATGAGAGAAAATGTGACTCTTGACTAGAGAATCTTTTTCTTTTTTAACATAGAGATTACCATTCCTAATTCCTTATACTTGGAGTTTCAAGAAACAGGTAAATCTGCGTGTGTTGCTCTAGATCCTTGCCCTCTGCTTCAGCTATGCCTTCCCTCTGTAAGGTTCTAATGCTGCCTTGTATGTCACCGGAGAGGTACCTTGTCAGAAGGAAAATACACACATACACACATGTATGCACACACGCACTCCTCTACCGAGGAGCATTTGTCTTCAATACGTAAATCTTATAATTACTAAGCATCTGGCAGAAATTCAGAGAAAAGAAAATAATATGACTAACGAGTTAATGTTATACTGGGGCGATTGTGAGAAAAGATTGTTACTTGAAAGAATTATCAAAGCTGATTGAACATATATATATAGAAGTAGCCAGGCGGTATGATACAATAGGAAAAGGCTATGAATTTTTTGAGGGTGTAAGTAGAAGTCATTCTTTGTCTCAAGTTCTCTTCGCATTAGAACATTGATTAGTCTGTATGACATTATTTTGGGCACTTAACTGGATGACATGTGTCATGCTCCTTAATCCTGCAGATTCTATTTTTTGCTCTTACTCTGAAGTGCGACCAGTACTTTCTTCTGTCCTCAGCTTCTCATTTTAGGAGCTGGCATGATATGGTGGTTCTTCCAAAACTTTGTTGCCATCCAACATAGCCCTGGGAAAGGCATCATAGGTTTCAGAGATGTTCCCCGTGAGGCAATATGGCGGTGCTGGAATGTGGTGGTTGATCCCCTTACAACACAGCTCAGCTCTACGCTTGGTTCTAAGTCTCCAGATAATAGGAGTGGGCATTTATTGAGTGCTTGCTCTGTGTTAAACCCCAGCACGTCTGCTTATGATAGATATGTTATCATATGCCCTGTTTTACAGATGAATAAATGGAGGCTTAGAGAGCTGACCAATAGCGCACCGCCAGTAAGTATTAGAACAAAGGCTCTAACCTACTCAGCCTGACTCTAGAGTCTGGGGTCCTGACCACTGTGCTGTGCTAACTATAATGAACACTGGAACTTTGGCCAGCCATTTAAAAACCAAGTCTCCTTGGTCATAAGAGGTACTGGGTAAGATAATGTGCAGTATTAGCCGGGTGTGGTGGCGCGCGCTTGTAATCCCAGTACTTTGGGAGGCGGAAACCGGAGGATCCGGGTTCGCGGCCAGCCTCAGCTCTCTGTCTCTCTCTCTGTCTCTCTCTGTCTCTCTCTCTCTCTCTCTCTCTCTCTCTCCTTAGTGAGGCCCTCCGCAACTTTGTGAGACCCAGTTTCAAAATAAAGTATAAAAAATAGGGCCGGGGGCATAGCGCGGAGGTAGAACGCCCCTGGGTTCAATCCCCGGTACCGCAAAAAAAAAAAAAAAAAAGATAATGTGCAGTATACTGTAAGTCTATTGTAATTACTGGAAAATTGGTTGAAAATACCATTTTGGGTTACACTCTCTTTAAATGTTCGTAATTTTGATGCTTTTTAGTACTAGAAAGCTAAATTATGTAAATAAAACATTTAAAAGAATATTTGGGAGGATAAAGCAATAATAACTTAGAGATTCAAACACATTTCTCTCTAAACTTCCTAAAGCAAAGTAGAATTGTGGAGGGAAATAAAGAATCCATGTTCCAGGCTGGGAAGATGGATAGGTAGGATGACAATAGTAAGTTCATCAACAGCATAAAAATGTGACAAACCTTCAGCCTCCTTGCCCATATCCAACCACCATTCTGTTTCTCTTCTATCATTCCTGGTTTCCCAAACATGTCATCCATTTTTTAACCCATTTCCTCCTTAATTTATTATTAAAATTTCTCTTTACTGGCTTTTATTCTTAACATTCCACTGTAAGGTAGAATCTCCAGTGAATAAATATTAAGGCTTTTTTATTTTTAGTTCGTGTGTGTGTGTGTGTGTGTGTGTGTGTGTGTGTGTATACTGGGAATTGAACCCAGGGACGTTCTACCTTTGAGCTACACCCCCAGCCCTATTTTATTTTTTATATTTGAAACAGGATCTTACTAAGTTGCTGAGAGCCTTACTAAATTGCTGAGGCTGGCCACAAACCTGCGATCATCCTGTCTCAGCCTCCCAAGTCCTGGGATTACAAGTGTGCATCACCCCGCCTAGCTTAGTTCTTATACTTCTTAATCTCATTTATATTCTGTATTGTTGAATTCCCCCTGTCCCTCAGGAATTCTCTTCTCCCCTGGCTTGTGGGATCCTTTTAGGTCATTTTTCTTCAGTATCTGGTTTTTCTTTTTCTTTCCACTGAAAATGAGCCCCATATCATATTTTACTAACTACTTTTTTATTTCCCTATTTATTTCTTTTGTTTATATATTTGAAGGTCTTCATATTTCCCACCCTGTGAGTCATCTCACAACTTGTGGAATTTTCCACAGTACATACATAACTTGGGGTTTTTTTTGTTTTTCTTTTTGCAGTACTGGGGATTGAACCCAGGGGCATTCTACCTCTGAGCTACACCTCAGCCCTATGTTTTATTCTTTATTTTGAAACAGGGTCTCACTAACTTGCTGAGGGCCTCACTAAGTAGCTGAGGCTGGCCGCGAACCTGAGATTCTCCTGTCTCACCCTCCCAAGTACTGGGATTACAAGTGTGCGCCACCATGCCCGGCTCATAACTTGGTATTTTAAAACAAAACTCACCACTCTTCTCCCCCAGCCTCTGTGTTCTTTTTAAATAGTCATCACTGCTAAACAGCTTTGCCTTGACCAGACTCATTACCTTTCATATTTTTTGTCCCTACCTTGGCGTTACCTTTTTCTACCCTCCACTCTCCATGTCCCAAATCTTCTTGTTGGTCCAGTCAGTGTTCTCCTTGAATCATGATCATGCACATTTCTACCATCCCTTGTAGCCTTCCCTGCAGATCCACATCACATAAGGCCTAGGTTACTGTAATTCATTCCAGTTTCCTTGGTCTCGCAGTCTCCGTCTTGCATAAAGCTTTCAAAATGATCTTCCGCAAACTTTGTTTTCATAATGTCTCAATTTTACTCAATACCCAATAGATAATTCTTCTGAGAGCGATGGTGTACCAGGTTCTCTGTCATCTTGTTATCGATCCGCCTCAGCCTTCATTATTCGCTGTTATGTTTCTCTTGATCTTCACTTAGACATCTATAGCCTTCTACTGTCGTCTCACGGGCCCTGCCTCTGTGCCTTTCTCATGCTACTCGTTTCACTGAGATTAATCTTTGGCCGCAGCTCATGTTCATTGCTCCCTTCAAAACCTAGTTCCCTTGATATTTTCTGAGCAAGCTCTCCCTGATTGGCTTCCCCTCACACTGACACCTCCTTCATTCTGCACTGCCTCGGCACCTATCTTTTAAGTTTGTACTGTGATCCATGCACTTAATATGTTGCTCTGTAATTTCTAGCAGCCTGTATTATAGTTTCACTTTGTATTTATTTCTAAAGTTAAATTGTAAGCTCCTTGAGGGCAGGAATAATAACTTTCACGTTTGTATTGCTACACCCCCTAGTGCCTAGTACCGTGCTGAGCACATAGTAGGTGTTTAATAAAGGCTTATTGAATTATTGTGTGGATTGTTTGTGGCATTATCTATAGAGATTTTTAAGCAGCTTTCAAGTATGTCTTCCCACTTTGTGTGCTCAAAAAGAACAGACCTATTTCCATAGAGTACAGTACAAGATCTACCTATACCTAAGAGTAAGGCCAAAAAATCCAGCTCTAGGAGGGTATGTGTGAAAAGCTGAAGTCTGAAGTTCTTCATTTGCTTCGTCAGACTTATTGGGTGAAGAAAGAAAATAGGAAACACTTAAAGACTACTGTATAAAAGTTGTATTCGTAGAAGTGCTTGGGAATAAGCTTTTGTATCTGCAGTTAAATCTGTGGTTATTAGCTGGGCATGGTGGTGCACACCTGTAATCCCAGTACTTGGGAGCCTGAGAGAGAGGAGGATCACAGGTTTGAGACCAGTACGTGGTAATTTAGCAAGACCCTGTTTCAAAAATAACAAGTAAAATAGGGCCAGGGGTGTAACTCAGGGGTAGAACCCACCCTGGGTTCAATCTCCAGTACCACACATAAACACACACGGGGAAAAAAAAGTCATCACTGAGAAAATTTTAGCAATATCTGAAGAGTTGGGTTGTACCATTGGTGGACAGCTCATGTGTGGCCTCAACCACTAGTAGCAAAGGTCCTGAATTCGGGTCAGAGCCTCCCTTGGTCCTGGGGTCTCCTGGTAGCAGAGCTGGTGAAAGTGTCGTCTGAAGATTCCCCTTGCTAGAGGGTTGTGGCGTTTCAGTCCGGATTCCTGACATCAAAGGTGACTTTCTGACTCGACTTTCATTGTCCTTAGCTCTTCCCACACAGGCAGGAGCTTGAACATACAGGAATAAAATCTTTGAGTCGGGCGTGGTGGCACACGCTTGTAATCCCAGTACTTGGGAGGCTGAGACAGGAGGATCACAGGTTCGCCGCCAGCCTCAGCTACTTAGTGAGGCCCTCTACAACTTAGTGAGACCCTGTTTGAAAATAAAGGATAAAATTGGGCTGGGAGTGTATCTCAGAGGTAGAATGCCCCTGGGTTCCATCCCCAGTTCCACAAAAAAAAAAAAAGAAAAAAAAACTCCTTTGAATCTGCATTCATCTTGACCTTGAATCACTTTTAAGTAGCTGGGCATGGTGGCCCACACCTGTAATCCTAGTACTTGGGAGGTTGCGACTGGAGGACTGCAAGTGGGAGGTTGCAACTGGAGGACTGCAAGTTCCCGGCCAGCCTCAGCAACTTTGTGAGGCCCTCCGCAACTCAGTGAGATCCTGATCCAAAATAAAATAAAACAGGGCTGAGGGTGTAGTTCAGAAGTAGAACACCCCTGGGTTCAAGCCTCAGTAACACACACACGCACACACACCAAAAAAAAAGCTTTTAAGTTACTTTCCAACTGGAGCAAAGCTTCAAGACACACTCACACTCAGAGGCTCCCTCCTAAGCAGTAAAAAAATAACTTTATAAAGAAAAAATGGCAGTAATTCATGATAGTGCAATGGGGGCTCTGGCTTGTTTATTTATTTATTATTGCTGTACTGGGGATGGAACCTAGGGGCATTCTACCTCCAAGCTACACCCACAGTCCTATTTTTTATTCTTTATTTTGAAGCAGGGTCTCACTAAGTTGCTGAGGGCCTCACTAAGTAGCTGAGGCTGGCCGCGAACCTGTGATCCTCCTGTCTCAGCTTCCTGAGTACTGGGATTACAAGCGTGCACCACCACACCCGGCACAAAAGGCTTTCTTTTGCAAAGACTAATCTAGTCATCACCATCAGTGAGGGTCCAATTTGCAAGCTCTGCAATGAGTTATATAGCCACAGATTTAAAATACAAGTTGCTTGGGAGGCTGAAACAGGAGAATCGCAGGTTCCAGGCCAACTTGTATTAACAGCAAGACTTTGTTTCAAAGTTAAAAAAAATAAAAAAGCCAGGCATAGTGGCGCACGATTGTAGAGCCAGTACTTGGGAGGCTGATATCGGAGAATCCAGGTTCACACCCAGCCTCAGCTACTTAGTGAGGCCCTCTGCAACTTAGTGAGACCCTGTTTCAAAATAAAGAATAAAAAATAGGGCTGGGGGTGTAGCTCAGAGGTAGAATGCCCCTTGGTTGAATCCCTAGTACCGCCAAAATAATTTTTTTTAAAGGGCTGGGATATAGCTCAGAGATAGAGCATCCCCACATATATAAAAGCATATCTATGTATATTATAAATATTTGGTGACCAAATATTTAATATAAAAGGATATGTATGTATATTATAAATATTAGATGTGACCTGGAAGAAGTTTAAGCTTAGTTGACATAAGTCTTATTTATTTATTTATTTATTTATTTATTTATTTATTTTGCGGTACTGGGGATTGAACCCAGGGGCATTCTACCTCTGAACTACACCCTAGCCCTATTTTTTAGTCTCTATTTTGAAACAGGGTCTCACTAAATTGCGGAGGCCTCACTAGCTGAGGCTGACCGCGAACCCGGATCCTCTGGTCTCAGCCTCCCAAGTACTGGGATTACAAGCGTGCGCCACCACGCCCGGATGGCATAAGCCTCAATATAGCTGGCTGTAAGTAGGTGGGAGGGCTAGAGATGGTATCTTAGAACTTGGTTAGGCTTAAGATATGTAGAAGGTGAGAAACAAGATGTTGAGCATTACAGAACTTACATCAAAATTAATAATCCTCTTTATTTGGTATTGGGGATTGAACCCAGGGGTATTCTATCCCTGAGCCACACCCCCAGCCCTATTTTATTTTTTATTTTGAAACAAGGTCTCACCAAGTTGCTGAAGGTCTCACTAAGTTGCTGAGACTGGCCTCGAACCTGCAATCCTCCTGTCTCAGCCTCCCAAGAACTAGGATTACAGGCGTGCACCACCACACTCAGCTCAAAATTAATAATCATTTTGACCTGACAATAAATTGACTTTTATCTACCTGAATGTGAAATTGTTTCCCTAAAGAGTAACAGATTTAATTTGCAGTATTATAGTTTTATGGATAGAGCAATCTCCCGGTATCTTCACAATTAAGAAGTTGTTTAAGGCATCCTTAAACATCCTCATGAAGAAACATGGATTCCTCCATCCCAACTCTGGCAATACTACGTGCTTGGCAGAAATACATAGCACTGACCCAGAATCTAAGAGAACGAGACACAAACACGAATGGCATTAGTTACAAATTCCTCAGAAATATGGACACAGCTTTTCAGAGATATGAAGATCGTTTCGCTGATACATTTGGTCAATGTTTATTTAGCACCTATCGCAAGGCACAAAGAGGAGTAAAAGATTTCATGGATCTGACCAGTTCATGAAGAATTCATGACTGGCAAAAAGAATGACAAGAGCAGCAGCCCTCAAAATCAAGAGTCATCCTCCAGGAGAAAAAACTTACGGCTGAGGGCAGTTAGCTATTGTGGAAGGCTACATATGTAAGTCCAGTGGGTGAGAACAAAACACGTCGGGTCTTCCTCTTCCAGACAACACTCCCAGGGTCTCTTATCAAGTAAGTTTTGTTGAAATCACCTTCTAGACTATAAAAGATAATTCGCCTCAGCCACACTCTATTTTCTAACACCCGATGATGTATACCAGTAAATAAAGCCCCAGCTCACAACTTCTATAGCCAGTAAGGGCTCCGGGGTGACTTCAGTTCAACGACAAATGAGCACCAACTCTGGCTTGCACGGCCCCGGGTCACTGGGATGGGATTTTCTTCCCTACGTGGCTTCTCCGATGTTGAACAAGGTAGGAAGTCCGAGTGAAGCCTTTCCCACATGCGTCGCACTGATAGGGTTTCTCACCAGTGTGGATTTTTTGATGTTCAATAAGGCTTCTATTCCGAGTGAAGCTTCTCTCACACTCGTTACATTTATAAGACACAGGAGTCTCTACATTTTCCCACTGGCTTTCCATCCTGCCCCGCCCTTCCCAGGCCTCTCCATGCTCAAGCTCCTGCACATTTTTATCACCATGGATCCTCTGATGTCTTAAGAGATGTGAATTCCGCCTAAAGGCTTTGCCGCACAGGGTGCACTGGTACGGCTTCTCCCCGGTGTGAATCTTGTGATGTTCCAGGAGGCTGCAGCTCTGGCTGAAGGTTTTCCCACAGTCCTCGCACTCGTAGGGCTTCTCCCCAGTGTGGGTCCTCTGGTGTTTGATAAGGTTGGAGCTGTGGCTGAAGACCTTGCCACACTCTTCACACTCGTATGGCTTCTCCCCGGTGTGAACTCTCTGGTGAATGACGAGGGCAGAGCTCCCAATGAAGGTCTTCCCACAGTCTTCGCACTCGTAGGGTTTCTCTCCAGTGTGGATTCTCCTGTGTTTGGTCAGGCCTGAACTCTGAGCAAAGCTCTTTCCACATTCATGGCAATAGTGCCGCCTGCTCCCTGTGGCGTTTCGCTGCTTTCTTTGTAACCTGCCCTCCTCCTGTTGGCCGGCTTCGGCACCTGCAGGGACCCGGGCAATATCCTCACCCACGTGGCTCGGTACCTGCCCCAGCTTCTGTTCTGGAAGTTCCTTGGCTGGAGGCAAGTCCCTGATCCTGGTCTGCATTTTACCACCTAAAACAACAAATGCCAACAACTGTTAATTATGTCCAACATGGGAGGAAAAAGCTGTGATGAACAGCACAGGGGCAAGAATTACACAGGTCTTTGCATGCCAAGGATGAGGATTACAGTGCAAGAATAAAGATGGGAAGCCGGTCATGGTGGTGCACGCCTCTAATCCCAGTACTTGGGAGGTTGAAACAGAACGATCGCAGGTTTGAGACCAGCCTCAGCAACTTAGTAAGACCCTATTTCAAAATAAAAAATAGGGCTGGGCGTGTAGCTCAGAAGTAGAATGCCCCTAGGTTCAACCCCTAGTAACAACAACAAAAAAAGAATTAGAATAAAGGGGACAACATAGAAGGAATAAAAGAGTGCTAGGGAGGAAAGAGAACTGAGAATGGAAACAGGGCCATTGGAAGAAGGGGACAACTAGGAATGGAAGGAATCAAGGGAGGGTAGGGAGAACCAAGGACCATCCTGGGGACAAATGGGGGGGGGGGCTTTAAGCTATAAGAACGGTAAGGCAGAGCCAACACCTAGGATTGCATACTAAAAGCCCTGAGCAGAAGGTCACAGTAAACAGAGCAAGTGAAAGGACTTCTCTCTCTCTCTCTCTCTTTTTTTTTTCTTGGTGTGTGTGGTGCTTGGGGTTGAACCCAAGAGCATTCTACCTCTGAGGTATACCCCAGCCCGCTTTTATTTTTTTATTTGGAAATAGGATCTCAGTAAGTTGCTAAGAGCCTCACTAAATTGCTGAGGCTGGCTTCGAACCTGTGATCCTCCTGTCTCAGCCTCCCAAATACTAGGATTACAGGTGTGTGCCACCATGCCCGCAAGTGAAAGGATTTTTGAAACACTCTGTAAGGAACAGCAAATATGGAGATTCAGGTATTGATCACTGATCAGTGATCAATGAACAAGAGCAGAATTGTGTCTGCTCTTGTTCCAGGAAGAGGCAGAGTCATCAGATGAATTAGGCATCGACACTGGGAGTTCCGAATTGGTGCCTCCACTGTCCCACCAATGAGGTGTGTGACCTGTGACAAGTCAGGTAAGCCTCCGTGCCTCCAACCCCCCCACCACCTCTAAGGTCAGGGTCTACCGTCATTGTCCAAGGTTGCTTCTGATTCTCACGCTTTATGACGCCATGGCCCATTTCCTGAAGGCCCCTCAGCTCTTCTCTGTCAGGGAATCAATACTTACTGAGCACATGCTATGAGCCCGAACTGTACTGAGGGCTGCCTCTACTTCCCCTCACTTAAACTGACCAGCGCACTGGCAGGGTGGAGAAGCAAGCAAGGATCGGAGGGTTTAAGGAGTTAGTTACACAGCTGGTCATGAACAGGGGGTCAGAAATGGTGGTCCTGAACTGAAATATATTCCAAGTAGCTTCTGACACCCCAATAGGGTGTGTGCGTGCGTGTATGTGTGTGTGTGTGTGTGTGTGTGTGTGTGTGTGTGTGTTACTGGAGACTGAACTCGGGCATTCTACCTCTAAGCTACACCTGTAGCCTTTTATGTTTTGTTTTGAAACAGGTCTCACTAGGTTGCTGATAGTCTTGCTAAGTAACTGAGGCTGGTCTCAAACCTGCAATCCTCCTGTCTCGGCCTCCCAAGTACTGGAATTACAGTCATGCTCCAATATGTTCTAATACACAAAGGGGAAAAAACAGCTTAGGAGAAATTAGTGCCCATGAGTCTTACCCGGGGAGACCAGGCTGCCACAATTCTCCTGCCCTTCATCTCTACAGAGGTTCCTCTGAGATGAATCCAGCTGTGTCCACCCAGGGGAGAGGGTCAGGGCCACATCTTCCACTTTCAGCAACCCCTAAAACAATAATGAATCCCACCTAGTACCTCTTGGCCATAATCATTCCCAATGCAGGGTACATGCAAAAAATGAACATATCCTTTAATAGGGCTCTTCAGACTCTTGGAGAGGTAACTTTAACGGTTGCCCCCAAAGCGAGGAGACAAGCCGAAGCCAGGAGGGCAGAGTGTGGAGCTGCTGCTGGCAACGGTGGTGCAGGAGGCAGAGAAGCTGCCACGTGCCACAGAGCACAAGTAGCTGTGCTTGCAGTTTGACATGGACATCTGCTGGCTTCAGACCAGAATATCCCCAACCGCCCTGCAGCATGAGGGCCACCCTCCCCTCGGCTGAGCTGTGGGCCCCGGTGCGGGACATCATGCAGCTGCTCATAAACCAGCTGTGGCAGCTGCCCATGGGGCACGTAGAGGAGGCGCTGGAGGTGCAGCTGCCCAAGCCCACTGCGGGGGAAACCGATGGCCTCGGCCTCAGCCACTTACAAGCTGGCAGCAGTTCTTGCACCTTCAGGGCACCTGTCTCAAGAAGACCAATGTGGTGTAGGAAGAGGTGAACACCCACAGCAGTGGCGCTGGAGCTACAAACGCACCCAGGATGACACCAAGGAATGGCTGACTCAGGCGCCCGGTGACACTGACTCTCTGGAAGACCAGTCGTCATAGGGAATTCAAGCCAAGAAGGTACCCGTGACCAAGAGCGAGCTGAACTGGCTGCCTATTCAGGCCCATGCGCACAAGACAGAGATGCCCAGGGTGGCCAGCTCGCACTCTACTGAACACCAGAGCAAGGAGGAGCTGGCCGCACCATGCAGGTGGCCAAGGTCCCCACTGCCTCTGTGGGGCGCTTCTAGGAGTGCTTCCCCAGGGAAAAGGCTCCCCTGGGTTCCAGAAAGAACTGGAAGTTTCAGCCCCTTTTCAGGGACTCTGCAACCAAGAGAAGGAACTGGTTGGCGCTACTTCAAGTCATGAACAGTAAGAAGCGTCAGGTGGATGTGACGAGGGCCACAGATAAGCAGATGAGGAAGGAGGATCAGGAGGAAAATGAGCCAGAAGGGAAAGAAAAGGGAATGAGCAAGGTCCTGGGGGCAAGAGGAAAGGTGGCAGCCCAGCCAGAGAGGGAAGAGGAAAGGGGCTTGAGAGGCAAGGTGCATTCCAGGCCACCTGGCTTGGGTGGCAAGAGGAAAGGAGGACAGCACCAAGGAGGAAGTAGACTTTCCCCCTTGGACCTGTTGTGTAAAGCAAAAACTATGGGTGCTAAATGTTAAGTTCTAGGTACTGCTAAAGGTTGAAGGGACAGAATCGCCCTCCCCTCAAGAGAGCATGCTAAGTGTGGTGCTGTACAAATGAGTGTTTGCCCACAGCTGAGACTTTGGCTGGAGAATCAAGGTGTATTTGAGGACTTTTTTTTTTTTTTTGGTGGTACTAGGGATTGAACCCAGGGGAATTCTACCTCCAAGCTATACCTCCAGCCCTATCTTAACTTTTTTTTTTGGAACTGCGGATTGTACCCAGGGGCATTCTACCTCCGAGCTACACCCCCAGCCCTATTTTATTCTTTATTTCGAAACAGGGTCTCACTAACTTGTGGAGGGCCTCACTGAGGCTGGCTGCGAACCTGCGATCCTCCTGTCTCAGCCTCCCAAGCACTGGGATTACAAGCGTGAGCCAACATGCTCGGCCCCTATTTTAATTTTGAAACACAGTCTTACTAGGTTGATGAGAGTCTCACTATTTGCTGAGGCTGTCCTCAAACCTGTAATCCTCTGGTCTCAGTCTCCCAGGTACTGAGATCACATGCCCGGCTATATTTGAGGACCTAAGAATTAGGGAAATAATTCTGCCATTTTATCTTTGGATATGGGGTGAGGAAAGTTGGTCATGTTACAGAGACTTAACAGTAGATTGACTTATCCATTTCATTTGTTATTGTTAAAACAAGCATGTATGTTTACCAAAGTAGGGAGGGGAAAGGAAAGATTACAAACATTTTCCTAACTGGGTTTACAAGTAACTGTATAAAAGATTTTTTTTAATTATATCTGTAAGCTGGGTATAGTGGCACACACCTGTAATCCCAGTATTTGGGAGGCTGAGACAAGAGGATCGCAGGCTCAAAGTGAGACTCTCAGCAACTTAGCAAGACCCTGTTTCAGAATAAAAAATAAAAAGGGCTAGAGGTGTAGCTCAGAGGGAAAAGGCCCCTGGGTTCAATCCCCAGTACTGAAAAAAAAAATAGTGGTATGCTTTGGTAAAATGGGGGTGAGAGCTCATTCACATGAATGATTTTAAAATACAATGAAATGTAGGTCTGAGGTGAGAAAATAAGGATATTACTCAAACACTGAGAACTTCAAGCAGAACATGAAAGAATGAATGAGAAATGAAAAGCTAAAGCCGGGCATGGTGGTGCACGCTTGTGAGGCCCTCCGCAACTTACTGAGACCCTGTTTCAAATTAAAAAATAATATAGGGCTGGGGGTGTCACTTGGAGGTAGAATGCCCCTGGGTACCACACACACACACACACACACACACACATAAAAAAAAAAAAGATGAGAAAACTCATATCCCATGTAGACTTAGGATGAGGGGTGGAGTACAACTGGGAAGGGGGACTTAAACCTAACAGGAAGATCAACAGCAGTGCAGGCTGTGGGGTGTTGGCAGGGGAGGGGCTCCGGCTCACCTGGGACCTGGCAGCGACCATGGCATCTTCTTCTCCGCAGCCACTTCCCTGAGTGAATCCAGGAACCTGGAGAACTAAGAAGGAAAGAAGCTCTGGATGAGACCTACCCTGGCATGCAGCCTCCTTGTCTTGTGAAATCCAAACCAAAACATGGGTTACTAAATTCTTGCTGAGAAGTTTATACTGTGTTTGCCTTTCCAAAGTGCAGGATCCCCACCAGCTCCAACTCTCAGGCCTCTGGATACTCAGAAACCATGGGCCGAATCCTTGGTAGGAGTGGTGAAATGAAAACAACGTAAAAACAAAACAAAGCTTTTCAATTTAGACCTTTCAGTCTTGAATTTTGCTGGGGGTGAGGACAGGTTTGTTGTTGTTTTGTCCTGTTCTGTTTGTTTGTGTGTATGTGTGTGTTTGTGTTGGTTATAATGTCTTTAGTGTAGCTATTAGAGTGTCTTCCTCTTTGGTTCTGAAAAACTAGGAGTCAGATAAGGCTAGTCCTACAAAGGGGGTCCTGGGAGGCTGCTTTGATAGCACTTGCAGATTCAAGAGAGAGGCAGAGGGGAACCTCAGGTTTCCCTATATGAAGTGAACTTTGCAAGGGGCAGAAAATGAGTTGGTTTAGGCCAAGACTTTCTGTAGAGAAAAAAAAAAACTGCACGTTGGATGGCAAGTCTGTGTTGCATGTCCTGGGAACCTGCCCAGATGTTCCCAGCAGATAAGGAACACCCTGGAACATATACTAGTTCCCTGATGGATGATTTTCACCCTATTTTTGTTATAGCCCTTACAGGATTTAGAAGATCTATCCTTTTTAATGTGCAACAGTCCTACCATTTCTGGAATATTCTGGCTGGCTTTATAAATTCTGTCTTATTTTCTTCATAGCACTTTCAAATATCTAAAAATGTATTATTGATTTGTTCTCTTCCCCACTGGAATGTAAACTCCACCAGGGCAAGAATTGAGTCTTACAGGCCGGGCGTGGTGGTGCACGCTAGTAATCCCAGTACTTGGGAGGCGGAAACCGGAGGATCCTGGTTCGCGGCCAGCCTCAGCTACTTAGTGAGGCCCTCCGCAACTTCGTGAGACTCGGTTTCAAAATAAAGGATAAAAAATAGGGCCAGGGTAGAACCCCCCTGGGTTCAATCCCCGGTACCACAAAATAAATAAATAAATAAATAAATAAATAAATAAATGAATACAGTCCAGATGATAATACTCACCTCCGTCTTGTAAAGGTTGGGGTGCCAGAGATTCCTGCTTGAGCAGACCCTTCACTGGCTGCAATGGGCTACTTGGTGACCCCTGAGCCGGGGTCAACAGGGCCACCTTGCAACAGAGCAGTTCCTGCCCTTGGTCACCTGCCGGGACCTAAAAGTTATTCATTTACTTTTATTTATTCATCAGATATTTCTACCACGCTTTCTACATGCAAGAACTTTCTATTTTCCAGGCACTGTTTCTAAAAGTTTTATGCGTATTAACTTACTTAATGCAGACAGCCCTATAAGCTATTATTGCCTGGAATTTTGCGAGTGGGAAATGAAGGCCCAGTTTAAGCAGCTTGCCCGAGTCACCCAGCTTATAAGTAGTAAAGCTAAGATGGGAACTCAAGTAGAAGGACTCCAGAGCCCGCGCTCTTAACCATCACTCTATGTTCCCTCTTACATACACTTGTGATGGTATGAAACTCTTTGGAAATGGGAGCTAAGCTCTCAAAGAATACTAACATCATTTCTTATCTGAAAAAATGTATTAATAATTCCTAGCTTATAAAGAACAAAGTTAAGCCAGGTGTGGTGGTACATGCCTGTAATCCCAGTACTTGGGAGGCTGAGACAGGAGGATCTCAAGTTCGAGACCAGCCTCAGCAACTTACAGAGACCCTGTTTCAACATAAAAAATGAAAAGGGCTGGAGGAGTAGCCCGGAGGTAGAAAGCCCCTGGTTCAATTCCCAGTACCAAAAAAAAAATGAAATTAAGAGACGTGAGATGACTTTTTGATACAGAGCTCAGTGCAATAGATCCAAGTCAAGAACCTTGGTTTCCTGGTCACATGTCCTCTGAGGAAATGTGCTGCACAAGGACACTGGAAGACGTCGAGGAAATGGTCTCATAAAACGGGTCACAAGATGGAGGTAAAAACCGACCCATTTTCGACCAGAGATTCAGAAACAGTGGTCTGTGATCTTTTATAGGAAAAGAAAAACTAATCTTATTTTTACTAGTCTCTAAAAATTTAACCTTTACACTGGGCTTGGGGGTGCATGCCTGTAATCCCAGTACTTGGAAGGCCGAGACAGGAGGAGTGAAGGTTTGAGGACAGCCTCCGCAACTCAGTGAGGCTTGCATCAATTTAGCTAGACCCTATTTCCAAATAAAAAATAAAATAGGGCTGGGGGTAGAGCTTGGAGGTAGAAGAAGAATGCCCCTGGTTCAATCCCCAGCATCCCCACACACACCTACACACACACACACACACACACACACACTCTCTCTCTCCTTCAACTATGAACGGAAGCGAAAAACTAATGTGGCATAAGCAGTCCCAGGATTCTGTTCTATAGATCTTATTATTTAGTGCATTAATAAAAAAACACATATATAGTTTGATCACAAATTTAATACTTTGCTAACTGTATATCAATATGATTGAGTTCTTTTGTAATCCTTTATATTTCCCTTTATGTATTTAAAAATATTCTGAGCCAGGCGTGGTGGCCCACGCTTGTAATCCCAGTACTTGGGAGGCTGAGACAGGAGGATCGCAGGTTCGCGGCCAGCCTCAGCTACTTAGTGAGGCCCTCCGCAACTTAGTGAGACCCTGTTTCAAAATAAAGAATAAAAAAAAAATAAGACTGGGGGTGTAGCTTGGAGGTAGACTGCCCCTGGGTTCAATCCCCAGTGCCAAAATTAAAAAATATTCCGAGAAGGGGTCCGGAATATTGCAAAGTGGTCCAGAGCACAAAAAGGGACCCAGAACTCCCGATCTTAAAGAAACGCCCCTCGCTGGGATCCTGACCTTTCGGGAAGGCGTCGCCCGCAGCCCGCAGCCCGCAGCCCTGCACCCGCTCCTTCTTTCTACCTGCGCCCGCTCCTCCAGCCGCCTCTGCAGCCCCTCCACCAGCTGCACCGCCTCCTCCCCGCTCTGCGGCTGCTGCCCCCGCACCCAGCGCTGCAGCTCGGCGGGCAGGATGCTCAGGAACTGCTCGAGCACCAGCAGCTCCAGGATCTGCTCCTTGCTGTGCGCCTCGGGCCGCAGCCACTGCAGGCAGAGCTGGCGCAGCCGGCGCAGGGCGGCGCGGGGGCCCGCGGCCTCGGGGTAGCGGAAGGCGCGGAAGCGCAGGCGGCAGCGCTCGGGGCTCGGGGGTGCGCTGCGCTCCGCGTCCACCGGGATGTCCTCCTCCTCCTCCACCTTCACCGTCAGCAGCGCCATCGGCTCCTCCGCGGACGCGGCGTCCAGCGCTGCCCTCGCTCGCGCCTCTCTAGCCATGCTGAGCCCGGGCGGTCCTTGGCCGAGCCTCCTCGGACGACTCTCGGAACGGGGAGATCGCTACTCGCCAGTAAAACTGGAAGCGGTCCTCTCCTCTGCTGCCAGGGCTCCAGGACACCCCCGAGGCGCAGCTGCACAGACCTCAACTCCAGTCCGCGCCTTTGCAACGTCCTCCTCTGCACCCCACCCTAACCCCACAATAAAGGTCCCCGAGGGTGTTCTGGGGTAGAGGTGGACACTGTCCATACACTGGAGAGAAGTTGCGGCTGGGGCGCAGGAAGCCTCCGTGGGAACCGAAGCCACTTCCCGGGCTCTCTAGGAAGCTCCTCTCGGTGGTTGCGTCCAAATTAACCCCTTAGCGATCCGGCCCTTCCCTCTACTCAAGGGAGGGCTTTTCAGGAAAGAAGGATCCATCCACCCTGGATCAAAAGAAATAGGACTGAGTCTTTAAATCCTGGAAGGAAGCTGGTGGAGTCCCCAATTCTTTGTGATGTAAAGCTTGCCTAAGCAACTGGCATAAAGTTGACACTAAAATTCAGCTAGGAAACCAAGTTTCCCAGAACCCCGGCAGGAGCTTTAGACTCTTTTAGAAATACCAAAGAAAGTCGGGCGTGATGGCGCATGCTTGTTATCCCAGTACTTGGGAGGCTGAGACAGGAGGATCGCAGGTTAGAGGGCAGCCTCAGCAACCTAGTGAGACCCTGTTTCAAATTAAGAATTTAAAAAGGTCTGGGGGGGGGGGAGCCAGGTGTGGTGACGCACACCTGTAATCTCAGTACTTGGGAGACTGAGACAGGAGGATCACAGGTTTGAGGACAACCTCAGCAAGTAGTGAGACTCTCACCAACCTAGTGAGACCCTATTTCAAAATAAAAATAAAACAGGGCTGGGGGTGTAGCTCAGAGGTAGAATGTCTCTGGGTTCAATCCCCAGTACTAATAAGTAAACAAATAAATAAATAAATCAGGTTCATGGGAAAACATTTAAATTATCAAGTCACCAGCACAGAATTTTTAGAAAAAGTTCAAAAATAAATGTGTAGAAACTGATGACTTAAAACATTTTTAAAGGAGATATATTGCCTAGTGTTCCATCACTCCAAGTTCTTTTTTAGTCTACCAAAATGCAAACACAACTTTTGCAGTTTTAATCACTAAATGGATACACTACTGATACAGCATTTTTCTCAACCTTATGCTATGAACATTCTGTGCTAGAGTTTTTGTTTTTTTATTTCTGTAGGTGCTTCAAAATGGTTCTCTTTAGCAAATGTCTCAAGTTGACACAAAACAAAATATTACTTTTATTGTTGTTTTATGTGCAAACATCACTAAATACAAGTGTAAAAGCAGTCTGAAATAATTTGGAAGGAAACTGAATTCCAGCTTGCCCTCAGAGTTCTTTCATTTGCTTGTTAGGAATTTCTTAGTAAGTATAATTGGGAGAAACTGCTATTAAGTTCCTCCTGATGTGATACAGTAAGAAATATTTAATATCACAGTAGGATTGCCCTGAATCTCATTATAAAGAAACAATGAGATAAATTCAACCTGTGGGACATTTTACGAAACAATCACCCTGGACTCATCAAAACTATGTTAGAAATTTTTTTAAGTGGAGGGGGCTGGGCATGGTGGTGCATGCCTGTAATCCTAGTACTTGGGAGGCTGAGACTGGAGGACTGCAGATTCAAGGACTGCCTTGGCAATGTAGAGAGAGTCTCAGCAACTTAGTGAGACTGTCTCAAAACAAAAGAAAATTTAAAAAGGGCTGGGAGTGTAGCTTGGAGGTAGAATGCCCCTGGGTTCCATCCCTAATACCACCAAAAAAAAAAAGTAGAGGGGGGTTAGCCCCTTTGAGTGACTATAACAAGATACCGTAAACCAGGTGACTTCATAACAAGACACTTCTTTTTTTTGCGATACCGGGGATTGAACCCGGGGGCATTCTACCTCCGAGCTACACCCCAACCCTATTTTTTATCCTTTATTTTGAAACTGGGTCTCACGAAGTTGCGGAGGGCCTCACTAAGTAGCTGAGGCTGGCCGGGAACCCAGATCCTCTGGTCTCCGCCACCCAAGTACTGGGATTCCAAGCATGTGCCACCACGCCCAGCTATAACAGACATTTCTCACAGTTCTGGAGGCCAGGAAGGTGCAGATAGATTTGGCGTCCAGTGAGAGCTTGCTCTCAGGTTCCTAGATGGCACCTTCTAGGGTCGTCCTCACGTGGGTGGTGGAAGGAGCAAGGCAGCTCTCTGGGACCTCTTTCTTTCTTTCTTTCTTTCTTTCTTTCTTTCTTCCTTCCTTCCTTCCTTCCTTCCTTCCTTCCTTCCTTCCTTCTTTCTTTCTTTCTTTCTTTCTTTTTTTTGCGGTACCAGGGATTGAGCCCAGAAGAGTTTTACCTCCGAGCTACACCCCCAGCCCTATTTTTTATACTTTATTTTTGAAACTGGGTCTCACGAAGTTGCAGAGGCCTCACTAAGTAACTGAGGCTGGCCGCAAACCTGGATCCTCCGGTCTCCACCTCCCAAGTACTGGGATTACAAGCGTGCGCCACCACGCCCGACCCCTCTGGGACGTCTTTCATAAAGGCACTAATCCCATTCTTAAGGGCTTGGCCTTCATGACATAATCAATCCCCAAGGGCCCTTCCTCCTATTACCACCTGTTGGTGATTGGGTTCCAACATAGAAGTTTGGGGGACCACAAGCCGGGCGTGATGGCGCACGCTTGTAATCCCAGTACTTGGGAGGCTGAGACCGGAGGATCTGGGTTCGCGGCCAACCTCAGCTACTTAGTGAGGCCTTCTGCAACTTAGTGAGACCCTGTTTCAAAAATAAAGAATAAAGAATAGGGCTGGGGGTGTAGCCTTGAGGTAGAATGCCCCTGAGTTCAATCTCTGGTACGGCAAAAAAAAAAATAGAAGTTTGGGGGACCACAAACATGCAGAACATAGCAGGGGCACAGGCAGAGAAACTATTCTAAAGAGACTAAGGTGTTGTGACAACTAAATACAATTCATGATCCTGGAATGGATTATGGATTTGTGTGTGTGTGTGTGTGTGTGTGTGTGTGTGTGTGTGTGTGTGTGTATGTGTGTGTGTGTTTTACTAGAGATTGAACCCAGGGGCATTCTA
>PVJS01018287.1:0-35065 GCA_004027185.1 Glis glis | reverse complement strand
CTCCTCCTCCTCCTCATTCTCCTCCTCCTCCTCCTCCTCCTCTCCTTATACTGCAGATTGAACTGAGGGCATTCTTCCTTCAAGCTACGCCATTCTTTAGTGCATCGCCTGCCCTTCTGTCTTGAGTACTGTCCATCACATTCACGGTGTGACGGTCACTCCTCTGTGGTCACTTTGCTCAATCCTCTTGGCCAAGTTAGATATCTCATCTCCCATGCTGATCCATCACTCTGCTCGTAGCTCTGCAATAGCTTTTAAGGTGTTCTTGGAATTCAAGTCCCAGGTGGGGCAGAAATATCCCCTCATGCAGCTATGTGACTCATCATCTGCATTCCTCTAGGTCCTCCAGGAGCAAGGCCATTGGTGGAGAAGGCAGCCATTGGTGGAGAAGGCAGCCATCAATGGAGAAGGCAGCCATAAGAGAAGGCAGCCATCGATGGAGAAGGCAGCTGTCTGGAGAAGGCAACCATCATTAGAGAAGGCAGCCATCGGTGGAGAAGGCAGCCATCAATGGAGAAGGCAGCCATCAGTGGAGAAGGCAGCCATCAATGGAGAGGGCAGCTATTGGTAGAGAAGGCAACCATCAATGGAGAAGGCAGCTGTCAGTGGAGAAGACAGCCATTGATAGAGAAGGCAGCCATCAATGGAGAGGGCAGCCATTGTTGGAGAAGGCAGCCATCAGTGGAGAAGGCAGCCAGACATCAGTGGAGAAGGCAGCCATCGGTGGAGAAGGCAGCCATCAGAGGAGGCAGCCTTCAATGGAGAAGGCAGCCATCAATGGAGAAGGCTGCCATCAATGGAGAAGGCAGCCATCAGTGGAGAAGGCAACCATCAATGGAGAGGGCAGCCATTGGTAGAGAAGGCAGCCATCGATGGAGAAGGCAGACATCAATGGAGAAGGTAGCCATCAATGGAGAGGGCAGCCATTGGTAGAAAAGGCAGCCATCGATGGAGAAGGCAGACATCGGTGGAGAAGGCAGCCATCAATGGAGAAGGCAACCATCAGTGGAGAAGGCAGTCATAAATGGAGAAGGCAGCCATCAATGGAGAAGGCAGCCATCAGTGGAGAAGGCAGCCACCAATGGAGAGGGCAGCCATTGGTAGAGAAGGCAGCCATCGGTGGAGAAGGCAGACATAGGTGGAGAAGGCAGCCGTCAATGGAGAAGGCAGCTATCGGTGGAGAAGGCAGCCATCAATGGAGAGGGCAGCCGTTGGTAGAGAAGACAACCATCAATAGAGAAGGCAGCTGTCAGTGGAGAAGGCAGCCATTGATGGAGAAGGCAGCCATTATTAGAGAAGGCAACCATCATTAGAGAAGGCAGCCATCAATGGAGAGGGCAGCCATCAGTAGAGAAGGCAGCCATCAGTGGAGAAGGCAGCCATCGGTGGAGAAGGCAGACATTGGTGGAGAAGGTAGCCATCAATGGAGAAGGCAGACATCGGTGGAGAAGGCAGTCATCAGAGAAGGCAGCCATCAATGGAGAGGTCAGTCATCAATGGAGAAGGCAGCCATTGGTGGAGAAGGCAGTCATCAGTGGAGAAGGCAGCCATCAGAGAAGGCAGCCATCAATGGAGAAGGCAGCCATCGGTGGAGAAGGCAGCCATAGGTGTAGAAGGCAGCCATCAATGGAGAAGGCAGCCATCAATGGAGAAGGCAGCCATCGGTGGAGAAGGCAGCCATCAATGGAGAAGGCAGACATCGATGGAGAAGGCAGCCATAGGTGGAGAAGGCAGCCATCGGTGGAGAAGGCAGCTATCAATGGAGAAAGCATACATCAGTAGAGAAGGCAGCCATCGGTGGAGAAGGCAGCCATCGGTGAAGAAGGCAGCCATAGGTGGAGAAGGCAGCCATCAGTGGAGAAAGCAGCCATCAGAGAAAGCAGCCATCGGTGGAGAAGGCAGACATCAGTAGAGAAGGCAGCCATCAATGGAGAAGGCAGCCATCGGTGGAGAAGGCAGCCATCAGTGGAGAAGGCAGCCATCAATGGAGAAGGCAGACATCGGTGGAGAGAAGGCAGCCATAGGTGGAGAAGGCAGCCATCGGTGGAGGAGGCAGCCATCAATGGAGAAGGCAGCCATCGGTGGAGGAGGCAGCCATCAATGGAGAAGGCAGCCATCGGTGGAGAAGGCAGCCATCGGTGGAGAGGCAGCCATCGGTGGAGGCAGTCATCGGTGGAGAAGGCAGCCATCAATGGAGAAGTCAGCTATTGGTGGAGAAGGCAGCCATTGGTGGAGGAGGCAGCCATCAATGGAGAAGGCAGACATTGGTGGAGAAGGCAGCCATTGGTGGAGAAGGCAGCTATCGGTGGAGAAGGCAGCCATCGGTGGAGAAGGCAGCCATTGGTGAGTACAGCCTAGGCTCTGCATCACACAGGCCCAGAGTCTGACTTCTGATCTGGTCTTGTCACTTGGTAGCTTTGGGCAAGTGACACTCCCAGTGCCTCCGTCTCCTCAGGTGTAAATGGATATTGGAAATTGGACATATCTTCACAGACTCGTTCAGATTGTGGTAAGAATGCGTGGAAATTGCTTCACACAGTGCATGGCCACCGTAAGTGCTCAGGGGCGCAGCTTCCACCAGTGGCTGAGGGAATGAGCGGGATAGGTATGACCCGTATTCTTTTCCCCGGTTAAATGGTTGCACTGCAAGCTAGTGGCCCCCAAGGGGAAAAGAAAAGCGCATTCACCATTGGCTTGGAGTGTTCGAGGGAACAGTTGCATCAAGGATAATTCAGGGAATCTGGGAGCATTCTGATGGAGCTCATGCTGCTTTACACCCCCGTCTGGGTCTGACCTGAACCCCTTACCGGGAGGCATCTCGGTGGCACTTTATTCAGTGTCATCAGACCTGCTATGAACTGCTGCCACAGTGTCTGCTTTGGGTGAATCATGGGGGTAGAGAGTCGGAGGGGACCATCGTCTAGCTCAGCTGCCCTTCAGAGGCAAGAAGGAGCAGGTTCACCGCTTGCGTCTCTCAGGGAGGGAAGAGAAAATGTCAAGGATCACGCTGGGAAGGTGCTGGAACATTTTGTGTGAATGTGGGTATTTGGATGAAATGGCTCGAAGGCCCCAAGATAGCACCACACAGGCTGTAAATAGATCAGGGAGAAAGGAGACAGAAGAGCAGCCTGCTCTGTTGTGGAGCGTCCAGACCCTGCCCAGCCCAGACAGCGCAGGTCCCTGGGATAAAACTGTTAGCTAGAGTGATCCTTTCGTGGCAGAATCCCAGAAAAGCTATGACAGACTCAGCCTGGATCTGAGGTTTCATTCTGATGCTCCAAGAAGGATGGGGGAAGTGGAGTTAATGAATTCTGCTTTCCAGTATTGAGGAGGTCTGATACACTTGTAAAAACCTTCTGGTACTAAGGCAAAAGAAAATTCCTACAGACACCCTAAATAGTAATTGGAAATGTTTCACTAGTTTAGAGAGTATCAGGATGTGTGTTTTCTTGGGTTGACTAGTAGGTGATTCATGCCATCAGGCAGGGGAAATGTCTGTCAGCATCTCCCCCAGACCTTAGGTACCTACTATTAATCACCTGCGTTGATGTCACCCACTGGTGTTCAGCCCGGAAGGATCTGCAAAAGGTTAATCTTTCAGAGTTTCTTGGGATTTGTAGGGCAGCATCCTGAAAACCTAGTTTTAATTTTGATAAATGAATTTAGTAAGTAGTTAATCCCTGAAAAGGTCCAAGATTTACAAGTCAGTCAAGAGATGAAGTTAGCAATTTATTATGCGTGTGGGATGCTCCAATCACAAAATAACCCCTAAGCCCTTTGACAAATTGAATGAGCAGTCATCAAACACCATATAGAGAGAGACATTTATTACTAGGATGTGTCCCTCCTCTCTGCAGAGCTATCTTTTGTCTTCCCTTCATCAAGAGACCTTTTTAGGCAAACTCAGCTGTGCACTGGTCATTCCTCTGTTCTGACCTCTTCTGGCTCTCAGTGCACTGTTTAAAATAGCATAAGATCTCTGTGGAAAGTGTCGCTCAGTCTCACTATCAGGAATGTTCATTCTTCTCCTGAACAATTTATCCCATGGACACAATAACTTCATAACTGACCACATTTCTTGCATCCTTTTGATTTCAAGGACATTTAAGAATACTATTTTATCCTACTTGAAAACAACAACAGACCAAAAAAAAAAGTGGTATGGATTTTGCTGTTGTATCAGTTCACTTTTCCATTGCCATGACCAAAATACCTGACAACAGCAACTCAGAGGGGGAAAGGTTTATTTGACTCACAATTTGAGGGTTTCAGTCCATGGTTACCCGGCTTCAAAGTGGAAAATGTGGCAGCAGGGACGTGGCTGAGTAAAATCTCTTTCAGTCAACGTGCCTGGAAGGAGAGAGCGAGAGGAGGGGACTGAGGACATATATAATCCCCAAGACCACTCCTTCAATGACTCACCTCCTCTAGCCATGTCCTAGCTCTTGGGAACCACGCGTTCAACACAAGAGCTTTTTGGGGGGCAACCTAAACCCAAAACCTAAAAGGTATGCTCCCCTTCTCCCCTAAATTTTATTCTTTTGTATTTTGAGTTTTGCTCTGCCTAAGCTATTTTATCAAAAGTCATGCATGTATATTTGTGGCAGGCTGGAAGAGGAGGGTAAACTGCTTATTACCGATTGTAGACTTTGTTTTTAGTCATACAGTAGATGTTCCATACTGGTTTTTCAGATTCAAGAGTTTAGGAGAGCATGTCGTAGTATTTTGTGGGGAGCTTCTAGAGCTATTTTATCACACTCTTCCCTTTCAGCCCACAAATAAGTGTTCAAGTGGACAGTCCTCTTTCTCTTACTGCCCCCAGAAACATCATCTAAATGCAGACCTGATTATTTGGTTCTAACATTTTTTTTTTTGTTATTGTTGTTGTTGTTCTTAAAAACCTTCAGTCCCTCCATGGTTTCTAACTGTTGCTAGGATAAAAGCCACATTCCATATGTGGCTTCCAGTCCTGTGTGATGGCCTTTATTTCTCTAGCTTTCTCCCACTCAGTGCCACCTGTCACTCTCTGCATTTGAAGTAATTTGTGGTTTCTGGCTGTAATTAAGGTCCCTCGTCAGTTGGATTCGTGTTTATCAGAAGGGAGATGTTCTCAGGAGCACGTGACCTAATCAAAGGCCTTACATGAAGTGAGAGGAATTTGAAGCATGAGAGAGAGTCTCCTGCTGGTTGAAGAAGCAACAAGTATCTGGAGCCTGTGGGCAGCCTCTAGGGGCTGAGAGCAACCCTGGGCCAACACCCAGACCAGGATGGTCGCTCAGTCCTACAGCCGCAAGGAACTGAATTCTGCCAGCAACACGAGAGTCCTTGTCAGAGAACTCTTGAGTGACAGGTAAGCTCAGAGCCCTGGCCAACACCCATGTTTAGCCTGGTGAAACCCTGAACAGAGGTCCTGGTTACTCATTTCCTGGGCTCCTGGTCCATGGAAATTGTGGAAAAAGTAAATGATTTGTTTTAAGTTGCTAAATTTTTTTTTGTAATTTGATATGCGGCAATAGAAAACTTATACAGAAGGACAGAGAGAAAGATGGAAGAAAGGAAGGGAGGGAGGGAAAGGGACATTTGGTCATAATTTCTACTCCCTTATTCTGTTTCTTAGGACAGAAAGACGTACTGAGCCAGGATTTGTTCATTTCTGAGAGACTAACAAGAAGTCCTCATGGAGTCTTCTTGTGTGGGTTTTAAGCTTCTAGATTATACTTTATGGAAGGTGTAGCAAATTTACTACAGTATAGTAAAAGCCAGTGGCACCTTTGTTTTGGTTTAAATTTGAGGAACACTAAAAAAATGTTACGATTTCTAAAGGAATTAGCTTATTTCTTTTTGCTTTGATAAACTTTTTAGATTTGACTCCCATATTAGACTTTTGGGCATGCTGCTGAACTTAAAAATTTTTGTTTTCCTTTGTAAGTTATATCATATATAAAGTAGTATGTATGTATCCAGTTTTAAAAATATTAATAAAGCTGAACATTTAGATACAGGTCACCCAATTAAAAAAAGATCTTATTACTACTCCTATAGCGCCCATAAATTCTGGGATTATAATATCTTGCTTATTTTTTAAATTCTATATGCCCCTAAGTAATACATTGTGTAATCCTATCTGTTATGAACATTTTTCAGGTCTTACTGTATATTTTTCGGCACCTTGCTTTATTGTTGGTTCAACATAATATTTCTTGAGCGATGTAGTGTCCTAGTTCACACATGTTCATAGTTATATAGTATTCAATTGGAATCATTGCGGCATAACGTTTGAATCAGCATATATGTGACAGTGGCCTCAGAAGATTTGAACAGCTGAAAGATACCTATTGCCTGGTGACGTTGTAGCTATTGTCTTGTCATAGCACAGTATACCATGAACATGTTTGTGGTGATGCTGGTGTAAACCTACTGTGCTGCTACATGTATAAAAGTATAACACAAGCCGGGTGCAGTGGTTCTCACCTGTAATCCCAGTACTTGGGAGGCTGAGACAGGAGGATTGCAAATTCAAGGCCAGCCTTAGCAACTTAGTGAGGCCCTGTTTCAAAAATAAAAGAAATAGAATAGGGCTGCGGGTGGGGTTGGAGGCAAAACACCCCTGAGTTCAATCTCCAGTACCACTACCACCCACTCAAAAAGGTATAGTACATATGATTATATATAGTACATATTACATGGTAATGAAAACAATTGACTATCATAACGGTTTACGTATTTACTATGGTATTCTTTTATCATTATTTTAGAGTGTATTTTTACGTATAAAAAATTTAGAAATAGTACATCATGTTATGTCTGTAGCAGCTTCATACACCGTGTGTTTACTGTGCCTCTTGATTGTATCTCTCTTGTACCTGATTTTATCTCATGTTATTTTGCTCATCATGACCCTATGTATATAATTTAGCCTTGGTGTGTAGTAGGCTGTATCATAGTATATGTGTAAATATGCTCCACGATGTTTGCACAATGACAAAATTGCCTAAAACAGTTCTCAGAACGTATCTCCTCATTAAGAGATGCGTGACTATATAAACAAATTACTCTTTCATCTACCATAAAAGACATTGAGTTATTTTTGGTTTGACATTGGGACTACTTTAAATTATTTTATTTTATTTTGTTTTATTTTATTTTATTTTATTTTATTTTATTTTATTTTATTTTGCGGTACTGGGGATTCAACCCAGGGGCATTCTACCTCCAAGCTACACCCCCCAGCCCTATTTTTTTTTATCCTTTATTTTGAAACAGGGTCTCACTAAGTTGCGGAGGGCCTCACTAAGTAGCTGAGGCTGGCCGAGAACCTGTGATCCTCCTGTCTCAGCCTCCCGCGTACTGGGATGACAAACGTGCACCACCACGCCTAGCTCGGTCTGAATTCTTAATCTCACACTGATGAAGTTATAGCACCTTTCATGCGTTTGAGTTGGAGGTTTCTGAGTTTTGTTCCTTGTCGAGGGCTGTCTTAGCACGCACACTGAGATCATCATCTTGGACCAGCCCAGTTTGAATACACGGTATTTGGCTGGGTGGGATTCTTCCACATGCGGACACATGCCAAGGGACCTGGTGTATTCTCTAAGGAGCGGCCTTTGATTTAACCCCTACTTCCTCCAAGCTTGTCACATGTCTGCCTCACTGACCTTCTTTATTGTAACTTGTGACACTTGTTAGTTTCTGTGTTTGATTAACTTTTATGATGCCTTGTCTAAAGTTTCTATAAAAGTAAGGTGCTGGCTACAGATGGACAGGAGAATTTGTCATCTCTTTTTTTTTTTGCGGTACTGGGGATTGAACCCAGGGGCATTCTACCTCCGAGCTACATCCCCAGCCCTATTTTTTATTCTTTATTTTGAAACATGGTCTCCCTAAGTTGCAGAGAGCCTCACTAAGTAGCTGAGCCTGGCCGCTAACCCACGATCCTCCTGTCTCAGCCTCCCAAGTACTGGGATTACAAGCGTGCGCCACCACGCCCAGCTAGAATTTGTCATCTCTATCTCCTCCCCGACCCCCCAATTATTAAATATACTCTCAAATTATTAAAAAAAAGAAATATCATGATGGCAGGGTATAGGAAAGCTGTTCAGCTAATGGAATATGGTAAACAGAGAGAGAAGAAGGGACCAGGGACAGATAGAGTCCCCCAGACCACAGCCCCAGTGACAGACTTACCTCCTCCAGAAACATCTTTCCTGCCTACAGTCACCACCCAGCAAATCCATTCAAATGATTAAGCCGTCCATGGATTTATCCACAGATGAGCTTAGAGCCTTGATTACTTAACCTCTGAACCTGGTGGCATTGGCCACATATGAGCTTTTCTAGGGAGACTTTTCACATCGAAACCATAACAATGTGAGGTGGCGAAATGTCTAGAACGCAGTGGCCTTCAAGCATTAATTTTCCTAGCTCATGGGCCTGCGCGTTTGTAGGGAAATACCTGCTTCAGGATACATTGATTATCTGAACATTGGTTAACTGCATTGGTTCGTTAGCCTTGGCTGCAGGCTGAGTTGAGGTTGGCTTCATATGTTTATTGTCTCTGGGCCGGCACCGATCTCAGGAATGCAAGATGACAGGTCAAATGATGCAATTCATAACGTTACAAAACGAAGCAAACAAGAGGGGGAAAGATGAAAACAAAATTGCTGAGCAGATTTCACACCTCTATCGGTGTGATAGGTGCTAACGTCCCATTGGTCAAAGCAAGTCACATGGTCAGGCCCAACATCAGTGGGCTGAAGAAATGCATTCTCTAGTACTGTTCAATGTAGGATACATACATAACCACAGAGAAGGCATGAGTAAAGACCCAAGAACAATAATCTAATCTACCACAGTCACATATAATGATAAAACGAACACCTATGACTGGGCTTAAAACACACAGAAGCACATATATGTATTGCTGAACTCATGAAAGTGCTTACAACATAGTAAATGCTCAGTAGAGCTGCTAGTTGCTATTTTATTATTTTATTTAAAAGGAAGTTATTAGAGCAGTGGATTTTTAGAATCCTTGATCTATCTAAATTCTCATGATTTTGCTTTCCAGTTTACCATTTAAGATTCCTTCCCTCTATCCTTCCGTTTTTTTTTCTATTATAACATAAATAATAATAACTTCAATTTATGTTTCCAGATTTTGGCTTTCATTCAAAAATCTCCTTGGTATTGTTATGACTAGAGCCTTGTCATCTTTAATTGTCTCAGAATCTTTACTGTGAAATTCAGTACTGTGCCTGGTTGAAGACACATGAGTTGTTTATTTACTTTTCTGTGTCTGCACTGGTTGGATGTTATTTTGTGCAGATAACTGCTTTTGATTCAAACAGGCAACATGATTTCAGACCTAATTACTGCAGAAGTAATTGCTCTTTGGCAAATGGGACCTGCTGGTCTGCCCAGACTTGGAATGTCAAAGAGCCAACTGAACGCACGGCGTGTTCAGAACCACTAATGGAAATCCATTGACCTTCTCAGTACGGCAGTCCAAAAAGACCGGATTTTAGCCACCCAGTTGTAAAATGGGTCTCTTCAAATCTTGGTTTCTTCTGAGCCTTCAAGACAACAGATGTGCTTTGACAATAGATGCATTTTGAGAAGATGGTAGAGAAACTGATTTTGCAGACTAGTGGAAGTTGGATGGATTAGGAGATGTTGATTGGAGATTAAAGAGGATTATTTAGAGAGTTTTTAATGTGCTGCTTATATCTTTCCTTCATAGAGATGGAGTATGGGAGGGGCTTTCTTTTCACCTCAAGTCAAGGAAAATGAGCATCACAGGGATAAATTGAAGATTCAAATATGGTTGCCTGTTGTTTGAGGGACACAGTGGACTGGTGTTTGACACATGCTGGGAGCATCTAAAAGCAAGAGGCTCTGGCTAGAGCTTTCTGTTTTGTCTGTAGGATAGGGGATGGCATATAGCCTTTTCCATGGATGAAATGTGGGCCATGTAGGAGAGAGGAAGCTACCCGTTAACTGCCTCAAGTCCTGCTCAAGTGTGTAGGGCAGAGGGCAAGGAGACCTCCCTGTGGAAGGCTGCAGGTGTCTGCCAGAAGGTGGGCAGTGAGTGGACGGATCCACCTGGACCTGCAGGTGAGGGACCCCCAGCAGTAGCAGAAGCACTTCCAGGAACTCTCAAAGCACCCCATAAACAAGAGTGAATCTTGTTATCAACTAGATGGTGAACCTACACCCACCCAAGTGTACCAGTGAGTCTTGCTCAGTCAAGATGTCCTCTCTGTAACCCTCCTTGTCCCCCTTGGATACCCCAGCCCCCAGTCCCACCTGTGGTCTTCCACGGGGGAGAGGAAGCTGACTGAGATGGAGCGGGATGGGGGAGAATCAAGAGAGGAAACTGAGAAGAGGTTGAATGTGCAAGTCCAAGCAGGGAGAGTAGACTTCCAGTGGGGGAGAAGGGAAGTTTCAACCTTAAACTCTCTATAATGTGACTGGACTTTACAACAGAAGACTCATTTTCAGACAAATGACTTTATTATCTGAGAATGTCTGGAAAAGGCAGTTACATTTCCCCAGAATTTCTTCTAGGAGCAAAGAAAGAACTCACCCCGTAAAACAAATCGGGTGGATGGTGAAGACAATTTTGCAATGGCGCCCCTGTAGTTCTGCATGTTCACACGCTCAGAGAGGGAGAGATCTTTTTCTCCTCCAGGCAGTTTCCTGACTCTTCATTCCAAAGAGCATTGGTTCTCAATTTGAGTCTCAGACTCACCCTACGTATTTGTCCTAGTCTGTTTTGCTTTGCTATAACAAAATACCAGAGGCTGGATACTTTATAAAGAAAAAAGGGAGTTTTGTTTGGCTCATGATTCTGATGGCTGGAGGGTCCACACAGCAGGATGCCAGCAACCTGGTGAAGTCTTTCCTGGTTGTGTTACAACATGGCAAGGAGATAGGAAGGGTACCAGCCACATGCAGAAGGGCATGGTGCATAGGATGACCTTGCTCTGTAACATCCCACTCTCATGAGCTCGAATCCTGTCACATGAACCCTGACCCACTCCCAGCCATCCATTGATCCATTCATGAGGGTGGAGCCCTTGTGATCTAACCACCTTGCCCTAGGCCCCACCTCTGAAAGGTCCCTCCACCCTCACACTGCACACTGGGGGCCAAGATTCGAGCACCTGCCCCTCTGGGGAACAAACCACACCTGAACCGTAGCGGGGCTCTACCCTCTATGCACTGAGAGGCACAGAAGAAACTTGGGGTGGGGGTAGATGCCATATATAAACCAAAGAGCTACCCAATGAGGGAGTTCTATGTCCAACACTTCATCTGGAAATCCCTCCCACAGACAGACCCCAGTCTCCTTGGTGATCCCCACAGTTACCTAGAACGGTGTAAAAGCATCATCATTGTTCCTAGGCTCCATCCTGGACCTGCTGGCTGGGGAAATCTGGGATGTTCGGGAAGCGTCTAAGTCTCCCAGCAATTGTGGTCCACTGGGCTGGAAGAGTTGGCATTCAGAGGCTGGTGGGATATTTTGAGAGTGCTGGAACCTGTGGTGAATTTATTGCTCTAAAAAGATCAGGTATTTGGGTGAAAGGAGTGAGAATTAAAGAATTTCTGCTATGTTTTCCTCCCCCCTCTTTCATCTTTGGAACATTCAGATTGCTATTTTAAGTCCCTAGATGGATGCTGCAGTATTTACTGGGTTGGTCTTTTTCCACTGTATTGGAACTTTACTTCTGTTCTAGTGGCTTCTTGGCCATCTGGTAATTCTGTTGCTGGGAGCAAAAATGGAAAACAGAGGGCACTATTAGCCCACAACTCCAAAACACAACAGTTGTCTGACTTTCCACCGATCCTGCCAAAACCCGGCCAATGACAATATTGTTTCTAACCCGCAAACCTCCCTCAGGCCGACTTGGAAACCAATCCTGTGCAGCGGGACAGGCTGCCACTGATGGAAGGGGATCAAGAGGTTAAAAAAGAAGCATCAGGTCCGGGAGCTTGGCCAGCGTCAAGAAATGTGCTTCATCATTTGGGCCGGGTGGAGGATCATGATAATTCTAGTTTTCTTTGTCTATTTCTTTGGAACTCTTTGCAGTATTGGAATAAGGACCAAATGGAATGAAATGCAAGTTCTATTAGTGTTCTCTTAGCCAGTCTACTAATTATTTCTCCTGACAAATGTCTGTGAGGAGGCTGTTATAGTAGCCTGATTTATGGCTACTTTTCTTTTGCAAGTCATATGCTCATGTTAGAATAGCACAAATAGAAGAATATTTCAGATGCCAAAAATATGAAATGTTAAACTTTATTTTGGAGCTATTTTATTTTTGTTCTTGATTTAGAAGCATTAATGTATTTTCTTGACAAGCAAGCGGCAAGGGAGCTCTCTGGGCTGGTGTAAACACCTAGGTGCCGCAGAGGGACGGGTTTGTCTGTTTACTGAGCTTGGAGTAAATTGATGAGAAATTTTAGATGAGGCACCCTCTCTACCTAATTAAACCCTGGAGAAGGGGAGGACTATGAAATGGCACTTTTTTTTGTGTGCAGATTGAAGAGAGGAGAGTTGATGTGAGTGGTGAGGGAAAAAATGTGATGATCGTTCTCAATTGACGGAAGGGTTGTCACAGGAAAGGATTTGTGATGCTCGGCAGGGCAGGACAGCTCTCTCCCTCCCTCCCACACTGAATCGGTCACTAAGACGGATGCAAATCATATTCCTTATGTCTTGAATTGGTTGATTCATCTCTACACTCATGTCTGCTGCTTTAGTTTGGCTGCATTTTCGATTGCAGGAGGAAGAAAGAGAAAGAGAGGGTAGGAGATAGACTGGGGAAGAAACTAAGAGGTGTTCACAGGTCTTCTTTCTCTTCTTTTTCTCCTTTCTCTGATTCATTTTCTGCCCCGATGCTCCTCAGTCTATGATGGGGCTACTTCCTGATGAACCATTGTAAGTTGAAAATGTTGCAGACTGAAAACGTGTTTAATGCACCTTGCTGGCCAAGCGCCCGAATTTACCCACACAGTATGGTGTAGAGTACTAAATCTTTCGCCTTGTGATTGTTGGCTGACCAGGGACTGGAGTTCATGGCCACTGCTCAGCTTCGGGAGAGAGAACTGTATTGCATATTGCTAACTTGGAGAAAGTTCGAAATTCGAAATGCCAAGGTGTTTACTGAATGCCTATCACGAGTTCGCAACTTCATGAAGTCAAAAAATCTAAAGTCGGACTGTTGTAAGTTGGGATCCATCTGTACTTCAGGCAGAAAAACATTCCACATCGGATAAGTAACCAGGACACCCCCTCAGGTAATATTCTTTATTGCTTCTCCATGTCTGGACTCTATTTTGGTGTACAAGTCTTATTTTTGCCAGTCTTATCTTCTGCTCCACCACTTTTTATTAGGACATACTGAACTACTCAAACTTTCCTAACTATGCCATGCTTGTTGGTGTGCCCCGGCTGTATCCATGTGCTTCCCGGTACCTGGAATGTTCTTTCTCTCGATTTCTGTTCACCTTTTAGGACTCTCTATTACCAGGTTCACTCTGAAGGCATCTCTGGCCATTCCTTCAGCAGAGTTAGCTGCAGGCTTCCTCTTCAGTTTTGGAAAGCGCTGTACATCTGCACATGAACCTTATTAATTCTGGTGTCAGATCCTGTCCCTACCCCATGACACAGTGAGTTCCTTGGGGGCACGCATGTCTTATCTCCCCAGCATGCCATATGTCTGCCACAGAGCTGTGATGGAGCTATATACAGGGGATTCCATCTTAATAGGTGTGAGAACATCTATTTACTTACTTACTTACTTTATTTATTAATTTATTTGGTACTGGGGATTGAACCCAGGAGTGTTATACCTCTGAGCTATATCTCCAGCTCTATTTTATTTTGAAACAGGGTATCACTAAGTTGTTGAGGACCTCACTAAATTGGTGAGGCTGGCCTTGAACCTGTGATCCTCCCATCTCAGCCTCCCAAGTAGAAGTTAGAACTTTTAAAACAACTGCAGCTGCTCCAAAACGGAGAAGGCTGCCTGATACAGAGCAGGTGCTTAGCGAGTACACAGAACACAGAATGAGTCATGAACACTTGAAGCTTCCTGTTACCAGGGAGGACTCAAATTTGACAGACTCTTCAAGCATCAAAAGTTCTTCATGGTAAACAGGTGAACAGTTTCCACCCAGAGTAACTGGAGTATACTACACACACACATGTATACACATATGTAAAACACACACACACACACACACACACATATGTGTCTTGTGCCACAGAGATAGATAGATAGATAGATCACTTGATCTCTCTATATATCAGACCATAAATAATAACATTTTATGGGTCCTAAATCTTTTTCTCTTTCCTTGTGTGAAGAATAATCAGCTGTGGATATTATTTAAAGCTTGGTTTCTATCACTTTCAACAGCTAGGGCTGCGCGGACCTTTTCAGTCCCTTTGAACGAGTCTTCAGGGTAATTCTTGCAGTTATTTCCAAAGAAAGCACCCACATGATGGTGTAGATTGCAAAACATGATCAGTTTGGAGGGGGAAAAAACGTACATTTTCTCATCACAGTTAGAAAAAACAAACAAAAATCATGGGAAAAAGGAAAATGGCAGGAAATATGCAGACTCCCTAATTTTTAAGAGCGAGGTATGGCAGTTTATACACTCATCCTTGGATACAACATATTCTCTAACAATTATTTACCCAACTTTTCAGAATATCAAAATTTATGCAGGGAAGATACTATTTTTATGATGTGCCCCCAGTGTGACCCTTGGCGTGAAGTGGTAACCTTGAGACTATCGTTAAGGAGCATCTTCTCTGACAAGAGGTCAGCAGAACAGACGCACGCTAGAGCTGTGCTCAGAGACAGGTAAGCCGGTGTGGCAAACAGGCAAAATTGCAAAGTCTCAAGGAAGAAAAGTCTATTTCTCCATCACAGAAGGGGGCAGAGGCTGGCAGCCCCGGAGGGGTGAGGGGTGACTGCTCCCAGAGCAATTGCAGCCAACCATGGTCTCACTGATAATTTGCAGTTCTGAGGACCACTTCTTCAAATGTCAGCTTGCATCAAAACCTCCGGAAGGCTTAAAACCCAGAGAACTGGAGCTGGGCGTGGTGGCGCATGTCTATAATCCCAGTACTTGGGAGGCTGAGACAGGAGGATCCTAGTTTTGAGGCCAGCCTCAGCAACTTAGCAAGATCCTGTTTCAAAATAAAAAGTAAAAAGGACTGGGGATGTAGCTCAGAGGTAGAACGCCCCTGGGTTCAGTCTCTAGTACCACATAAACCAAACAAAACCAAACAAAACAACCCCACAGAGTACTGGGCCCCGACTGCAGAGTTTCTGACTTATAGTTAGGGGTGGAGCCCAAGAACTTGCATTGCTAACAAGCTCCCAGGTGCTGCTGCTGCAGGTCAGGGACCACACTTGGAGATGCAGGGCTGGATGCTCTTCTCATCGTATCAGCTCACGGGAAGAGGAGCACAGAGTGAAGGCCACAGCACCCAGAGACACATTTCTTTTGCCGAGATTCTTTTAGGCAGATCAGAGTCAAGTGGCCTCATCTAAATCCAAGAGAAACTCAAATGCAGTGGCTTCTGTTTTTGAAAGAAAGGAGAAATCAAGCAGAGTATGGTGATGCATACCTGTGATCTCAGCTACTCAAGAGGCTGAGGCAGGAGGATTGCAAGTTTGAGGCCAGCCTTGGCAATTTAGGGAGACCAAGTCTCAAAATACAAGATAAAACAGAATGGGGATGTAGTTCAATGGTAGAATACCAGTGGGTTCAATCCCCAGTACTGGGGAAAACAACAACAGACAAACAAACAAACAAAAAACGAAAAAAGAGAAGGAGAAATTATTCCAATATTGAGTCTATTGAGTCTTCTGATCTGTGAACAAGGCCTATTTCTCTAGTTATTTAAGACTTTTGTAATTCTCTCAACATTTTTTAGGTTTTAGTATATAAGTCATACATCTTTTATTAGGTTTATTTTTTGATGCTGTACATGGAATTATTTCTGAGTGTTTGTTACCCATAGATAGAAATATAGCTCAATGGTCATTCTTTCCAAACTGATCTATAGAACTAATACAAATCCAATAAAAATTAAGCAGTCTTTTTTTTTTCTTTTGGTAGAAATTGAGAAGCCGATTCTAAAATTCACACAGAAATGTAAAGGATCCAGAATAGCCCAGATAACTTTGGAAATGAAGAAAGAAATTGGAAGGCTAATTTCAAGATTTACTTTAAAGCTACCATTATCAATACTATGGTTATTATAAACTAAATGTTTGGGTAGCCCTCCTCCCACCCCAATTCACATGTTGAAATCCTGACACCCAGCCTGATGGTATTGGGAGACAGGGTGTCTGGGAGAGGACAAGAGCTAGACTGAGTCTCAAGGATGGGGTCCTTATGATGGGATTAGTGCCCTCAGCAGAAGGGACACCAAAGGGCTTGTTCTCGGTCTTCCTCTGCCAGGTGAGGACGCGGCGAGAAGATGCAAGTCAGGAACTGAGCGCGCTGTCCCCTGACCTCAACCTCCAGCCTCCAGCCTCCAGGACTGTGAGAGAGTAACTGGTGTTTAAGGAACCCAGTCTGTGGCACGTCCTTACTGCAGCCCAAGATAGGGAAGACAGTGTGAAGGTCCAAAGGCGGATGTGTAGATGAGCGGAGCAGGAAGCGGTCCAGGCACAGACTGACTGACACACACGTGCTCAGATGATGTGTGACAGAGGTGCGGCGTCAACTCAGTGAAGACAGGAGAGTCTCTTCAGCAATTGGCACTGGAACGGCAGGATAGCGACATGGAAAACATAACAAATAGACGTCAAGGATCAGGACACATACACAAATGAACTCAAAGCTAGCTCAACTTGACTCATACGCCTAAGTGTAAAACCCAAAACTATAAAGCTTTTAGGAGAAAACAGAAGTAAACATCTTTATGACCTTGGTCAGGGAAATATTTCACCAAAGCATGGCCTATAAATTACTGGCAAATTAGACCTCATCGAAATTAAACACTGTCCTCTTCAAGGAATATTAAGAAAATGAAAAGACAAGCCACAGGATATGGGAGAAACATTTGCAAAGCATATGTCTGCGAGAGGACATGGACCCATAATAAAAAATAGCTCTCAAAATTCAGCGAGATGAAAATAACACAAGAAAAAAAAATGGGTAGCAGCTTTAAAAAGACTTCACTAAAGAAGATATATGGGTGGCAAAAAGCACATGAATAATAGATGCTTAATATAATTATTCTGGAATTACAATCTAGAATATATAAGGAATTATTTTTCTTTCCTTGGCGCATTGTAATTATGCATCATATGGACTTATCGAGTAATATGAACATACATGCACACGACTTGTGAAGCATTCTCCTCTGGATCTCGCCCTCCTCCCTCCCCTTTCCTGCACATGTCTTTGAGATTGGCATGGTAGTTTAACATACATACAAAGCATTATTTCAACTATTACCTTCTTTGTGTCTCTATCCCTACTCCTCCATCACTCCATTGGAGTCTCTGCTTCTCTATCTGAGGTTACTCCTGCTTCCCAATTTCTATCTAGCTTCCACACATGGGAGAAAACACGCGACTGTTTGCTTTTTGAGACTGGCTCGCTTAGTATTATATTATCAAGTTCCATCCATTTTCTGACAAATGACATAACTTTGTTCTTTATGTTTGAGTAAAATTCCATTGTGTGAATATGCCACATACAGTTTTGCGATCCATTCATCTGTGGATGGACACCTAGGCTGGTTCCATAGTTTGGCTGTTGTGAATTTTGCTGCTATAAACATGGATATTTATGCCTCACTATAACATTCTGACTTGACTTTATTTGGAAAGATGCTAAGGAGAGGTCTTGCTGGGTCATGTGGTGGTTCCATTCCCAATCTTCTCAGAAACCTCCATACTAAATTCCATAGCAGCCGTACTAGTTTATAGTTCCACCAATAGTATATGAGAGTTCCTATTTCCCCACATCCTTGCCACAATTTATTATTGTTTGTGTTCTTCATGATTTCTGTTCTAACTGGAGTTAGAGGGAATGAATCCCAGTGTAGTTTTGATTTGCATCTCCCTGATTGCTAAGGATGTTGAACTTTTTTTCATGTATTTATTGGCTATTTGTATTTCTTCTTTTGAGAAGTGTTTGTTCAGTTCAACTACTCATTTTTTGATTGGGTTATTTGTTTTTTTGGTGTTAAGTTTTTTAACCTCTTTGTATATTCTAAATATCAATTCTCTATCAGAGGGGTAGCTAGCTGGCCAAGATCTCCCATTCTGTAGGCTATCTCTTTAGACTCTTGATGGTTTCCTTCCTTTGCTGCACAAAGGCTTTTTAGTTTAATGCCATCCCATTTATTAATTCTCATTTTAATTTCCTGAGCTTTGGGAGTCTTATTGAGGAAGTTTCTGCTAGTGCCAATATGTTTGCATGTTGGTTTTGTGCCTTTTTCTAGTAGTTTCAAAGTTTCTAGTCTAATTTCTAGGTCTGTGATCCATATTGAATCGACTCTTGTGCAGTGTGAGAATTTGGGCTTTAATTCTGTTGTTCTATAAATGGATAACCAGTTTTCTCAATGCCATTTGTTGAAAAGACTGTTTCTTTTCCAGGGTGTGTTTTTGGCAACTTTATCAAAAAGCAACTGGCTATAAATATGAGGATATGTTTCCGAGTCTTCTGTTCTGTTCCACTGGACTATGTGTCTGTTTTTGTGCCAATACCACACCTTTTTCAGTACTATCACTTTATAGTATAATTTGAAGCCAGGTATTGTCATGCCTCTGGCCTAGTCCTTACTGCTAAGAATTGCTTTGGATATTCTGGATCTTTTGTTTTTCCATATGAATTTTATGATTAATTTCTCTAGATCTGTGAAGGATGACATATTTTAATAGGGATTGCATCGAATCTGTAGATTGCTTTTGGTAGAATGGCCATTTTGATTATATATATTCTGCCTATCCAAGAGGGTGGGAGTTCTTTTCATCTTCCAAAATCTTCAATTTCTTTCTTTAGTGTTTTATAATTTTCATTGTGTTTTATAATTTTCTTTCTTTATAATTTTCTTTTTTTAGTGCTTTATAAATTTTCATTTTACCTCCTTGGTTAAATTTATACCTAAGTATATTTTTGTGAATGGAATTGCTTTCTAGATTTCTTTTTCAGTGGATTCATGATTGGTGTATAGGAATGTTAATGGTTTTTGTAAGTTGATTTTATATCTGGTTACTTTGCTGGAACTGTACAAGTGTTTTGGTTGAGTTCAGTTCTTCTTTCCCTATTTGTATTCTTTTAATTCCCTTCTCTTGTCTTAATGCTATGGCTAGAGTGTCAAGTACCATATTAAATAGGAGTGGTGACAGTAGGCATCCCTGTTGAGTTCCTGATCTTAAGGGAAATTCTTCCAGTTTTTCCCCATTCATTATGATGCTGGCTTTGGGTTAATTATGGGTTACTAAGGGTTACTATGGTTGTCATAGTAATTTGGGTTACTATGATGTTAAAGTAAGTTACCTCTAAGCCTAGTTCCTTCAACATTTTTATCATGATAGGGCATTGGATTTTGTCAAATGCTTTTTCTGTATCTATTGAGATGATCATGTAATTTTTGTCTTAGCTCTATTAATATGCTATTTTACATTTATTGATTTGCATATGTTGAACCAGCACTGCATCCCTGGAATGAAGCCCACTTGGTCATGACACACTATTTTCTTGATGTAGTTTTGAATGCGAATTGCTAGTATTTTATTAAGAATTTTTGCTGGGCATGGTGGTGCACGCTTGTAATCCCAGTACTTTGGGAGGCGGAGACCAGAAGATCCGGGTTCACGGCCAGCCTCAGCTCTCTCTCTCTCTCTCTCTCTCTCTCTCTCTGTCTCTCTCCCTCTCTCTACTTAATGAGGCCCTCTGTAACTTCGTGAGACCCGGTTTCAAAATAAAGTATAAAAAAAATAGGGCCGGGGGTGTAGCGCGGAGGTAGAATGCCCCTGGGTTCAATCCCCGGTACCGCAAAAAAAAAAAAAAAGGAATTTTTGCATCTATGTTCATTAATGATATTGGTCTGTAATTTTCTTTTCTCAAAGAAAAGAAAGGGATTAAGGTGATTCTGGCTTTGGAGAATATGTTTAGTAGTACTTTTTCTTTCTCTATTTCATAGAACAATTTGACAAGCATTGGGTGTACTTCTTCTATAAAGGTCTTGTAGAATTCAGGTGGGAATCCGTCTGGACCTGGAATTTTCCTTGATGAAAGACTTTTTATTGCTGTTTCAATCTCTTTGCTTGCTATTGGCTGTTTAGGTTTTCTCTGTCCCCTTAGTTGAGTTTAGGTAGGTTGTAGGTATCTAGAAATTTGTCAATTTCTTGATTTTCCAGTTTATTATAGTATAACTTTATTTTTTTATTTTTTATTTTTGTGGTACTGGGGATTGAGCCCAGGGGCATTTTACCTCTGAGCTACACCCCTGGCCCTATTTTTTATACTTTATTTTGAAACTAGGTCTCATGAAGTGGTGGAGGGCCTCACTAAGTAGCTGAGGCTGGCTGCGAACCTGGATCCTCCAGTCTCTGCCTCCCAAGTACTGGGATTACAAGTGTGCACCACCACACCTGGCCCATGTAGTATAACTTTAAAAAAGGTTTCTAATAATATTCTGGATTTCTGTATTATCTGTGGTGACATATCTTTTTTCATCTCTTATCCTAGAAATTTGGGTCTGTTCTCTCTTTTAGTTAGGTTGGCTAAAGGTTTATCAATCTTATTAATCCTTTAAAAAGACCATATTTTTGTTGTATCAATCCTTTGGATTTTTAAAATTGTTTTCTATTTCAGTATTTTCTGCTTTGATTTTGATTATTTCCTGCCTTCTGATGGCTTTGGGGTTAGTTTGTTCCTGTTTTTCAAAAGCCTTGAGGTACATCATTAGATTGTTTATTTGGAGTCTTTCTGTTATGTGGGTGTTCAATGTTATAAATTTTCCTCTTAACACTGCCTTCAAGGTGTCCCATAGAGTTTTGTATGTTGTGTGTCTATTTTCATTTGATCCTAGGGATTTTTCACTTTCTCTCTTTATTTCTTCTCTGATCCAGTTTTCTTTTAGTAGTGTATCATTCAATCTCCATATGTTTGTGTGATTCCTCTGTGTCTTCATGTGGTTGGTCTCTAGTTTCAGTCTGTCATGATCTGAAAGGATGCAAGGAATTATATCAATTTTTAAAAATTTTCTGGTGCTTGTTTTGTGGCCTAAACTATGGTATATTTTGGAGAAGCTTTCATGGGCAGCTGAGAAGAATGTGTATTGAGCTGTTGTTTAGTGGAATATTCTGTAAATATCTGTTAGGTCCAACAGATCTGTTGGTTTATAGTGTTCTTTAGGTCTGAAATATCTTCACCAGTATTTTGTCTGGAAGACAGATCTAATGGTGATGAAGTCTCCCAGAATTACTGTGTTAGATAGAGTCTATCTGGGTCTTCATGTCAAAAAGTATTTGTTTTACATAGGTAGGTTTGCCAATTATAGGGGCATTAATATTTACTATGATTGTATCTTCCTGTCAGATGGTTCCTTTTATCAGTAAGAAGTGACCCTCTTTGTCTCTTCTGATAAGTTTTGGCATAAAGTTGGCTTTGTCAGATATGAGGGTAGCTACCCTGCTGGCTTTCAGTCTGCATTTGCATGAAATATCTTTTTCCATCCTTTCACCTTCAGCTTGTGAATATCTCTGCCTATAAGGTGTGTTTCTTGCAGGAAGCATATAGTTGTGTTATGTGTTTTAATCCAATTTGTCAGTCTATGTCTTTTAATTATGAAGTTGAGACCATTTACCTTCAGTGTTATTATAGATAGATGACTTTTATTTCCTGTCATTTTGAATTATGTTTTTTTATTTGAAACAATATTAGTTTTCTTTTGCTTTCTTGCTGATCTGATGGTATTTGTTCTTTCTCTGGTTTGAATGTTTGTTTGTCATTTCTTCTTCGTGATTCATTTTTTTTTTAGTTTTTTTCTCAAGTGCTGGTTTGGTTGTCATGAATTCTTTTAGCTTCTGCTTATTTTGGAATTTTTAAAAATTTCTCTGCCAATTTTGAAAAATAGCTTTGTTGTATATAGCAATCTTGGTTCGAAGTTGTTATCTCTAAGGCCTTGTAATGCATTATTCCATGCTCTCCTGACTTTCAGAATTTGGGTTGAAAAATCTGGAGTATTTATTATTGGTTTACCTCCTAATGTCACCTGGTCTTTTGCTCTTTATACATTTAGGATTCTCTCCTTAGTCTCTATGTTACACATTTTGATTATAATGTGGTATGGAGATGATCTTCTTTGCTATTATCTAATTTGGGTTCTGAATGTCTCCTGTACATGTATGTCCATATCATTTTTAAATTTTGGGAAGTTTTCTGATATTATTTGTCTGAAGAGATATCAATGTCCTAATACCTATACCTGTACCTTCTTCAATGCCAATTATTATTATGTTTAGATGTTTTATGTTAATCCATATTTCTACAATATTCTTGTTCTGCTGTTATATTATCTTTTTTATATTCTTGACTGTTCAGTTTTGAATGTACCATCTTCTAAGGCTGAGGTTCTGTTTTCGATATGGTCTAGTCTGTTGGTGATAGCTTCAAGTGAATTGTTTATTGATTCTTTCAGCTCATTGAGGGTTTCTGCTTGCTCCTTGCTTAACATTTCAGTTTCTTTATTGACATGGGCTTTAATATTATGAATATTCTCTTTGATTTTATTCTTTCGATCTTTGATCATATTGAAAATCAAAATTTTGAATTCTTCATCTGGTTTCTTCGTAATAGTGACTTCCATTGTTATAGGGGTTTGAGGATATATTGTAGCCTTGTTGGACTTTCCCCCTATATTGTCAGGGTTTTTATTTTTGTAGATGTGTTTTGGTGGGTCCTGCTTTCTCTTTTTGCAAGTGTATTGTGTGTAGTAGTTTTCTTTTTATAGTGAGTCCTGAGGCAAGGTATAAATTAGTCTCTAAGCATCTGCTTCTTGTAACTAGGCATTTAAACTCAACCCTAACTACCTTTTTAAGTGGGTATGTGATGTGGCACATCAGAGAACTGTCAGTGTCCTCTTTGCCTGGTTGCCTCCTCTGGGCTGCCATGTGGGCTGGGCAGGAATTGTCTTTTCAGGAAGATAGTTTCTCCTCAATTTGACTGTTTTATTGATTCTGGGTGTGCTGTCCAGAACTCTCGCCTTATTCAGACTTCTTTTCAATGTGTGAGGAGTTGAGTCTTTGCCCCAGTGGTCCCTGATGGTGTACCAGAGGCATATAGGTGGCATTTGGTGTATTGTCTTATAGCCCATTCAGTGTTTGGAGCACCTGGCAGTGGAGTATATATTTCCCAAAGTCCTGCCTTTGGAGTTCAAAATTCTCACTCCAGGTTTGGACATTTGTTTCCATGTGAACACTTTATAATTTTGTATAAACCCATTTATTGAAGAGCCATTTATGGGGATCGGAGCTTGTTAGCTTGGCCTAATTAATAATTCTGTAATTGGTAGTCATTTCCGTCCTTGCTCTCTTACCTCAGAAAGAGTTTCAGGCAATTTCTTTAGGTCAGCTTTCTTATGGTGCTCCTAGGCTTGAGTCTCTCCTACCCATCATCTTGAAATCTTCTGTACATAAGTAATTCAAGCAAGTCAATAGCAAAAAAAACCAAACAAACAACAACAAACAAAATCAAAGAGTTGGATTAAAAATGGACAACAGACCTAAATAGACATTTCTCAAAAGAAGATAAACAAATGGCCAACCAGTATATGAAAAAAATACTAATATCACTAATCACCAGAGAAATGAAAATGAAAACCCCAGTGAGATATCATTTCACTCCAATTATAAGGCTTAGAATAAAAAAGACAAAGAAAGACAAGTGTGGGTGAGGATGTGGAGAGAAGCAGATCATGCATGCTATTGGTGGGAATATAAATTAGCATAGCCATTGTGGAAAACTGCATAGTGGTTCTTCAAAAAATTGAAAATAGAAGACAACACAATCCTGCAGTTTTGCTACCGGGTATACATCCAGAGGAGAGGAAGTCCGAATGTGGAAGGGCCATCCCTGCTCTCAGGTTTATGGTAGTGCCATTCACAATAGCCAAGAAATGGAATCAACCTAAGTGTCTATCAACTGATGAGTGAATAAAGAAAACATAGTACTTATGCACAGTGGAATACTATTCAGCCATAATCCCATCATTTGTGACAACATGGAACTGGAGTTTTTTATTGTTATTATTATTATTGTGGTATTGGGTATTGAACCCAGGACCGCATGCATGCTAAGTGTGCACTCTGTCACTCAGCTATACTCCAGCCTTGTAGGTCATTATGTTAAGTGAAGGAAGCAGGTTTGGAAAGACAATTACCACATGCTCTTACTTACATGTGAAATCTAAAAATATCGATGTCATAGAAGTTGAGAGTCCAATGGTAGTTACCAGAGTCTGGGGATAGTAGGGAAAGGGGGGGGGGGTTGGGGACAGTGATTAACAGGTATTAAGTTGTAGTTAGATAAGAGAAAGAAGCTCTAGTATCCTATTGCGTGATAGAGGATTATAGGTAATAATGTACTATACATTACAAAAGCTAGAAGAAAAGTGAATGTTTTCACCATAAAGAAATGATAAATGTTTAAGGATATGGAATATACCTACCCTGATTTGAACATTTTGCAATGTATACCTCTGTCAAATATGCACAACTTTTATGTATCAGTTAAGAATAAAAAAACCTAGCCAGGAGTGATGGCACATGCCCGTAATCTCAGTACTTGGGAGGCTGAGACGGGAATTGCAGGTTCGAGACCAGCCTCAGTAACTTCATGAGACTCTCAGAAACCTAGTGAGACCCTGTTTCAAAATTTAAAAAACAATACAAAAAGAGATGGGGGTGTAGCTCAGAGGTAGAATTCCCCTGGGTTCACTACCTAATACCAAAACAACAACAACAACAACAACAACAACAACAACAAAATAATTATTCATTAGAAAATGCAAATTAAACACATTAAACACAAATTTAAGCCATAATGAATTATCATTACAACACCTATTAGAATGGCTAAAGTTCAAAAGGTTGATGTGCTAGGATGTGGAAGAACTCTACTCATCCGCACTATGATGCTGGGAACGTAATATAGTACAACTCCGGAAAAGTTTGGCTGTTTCTTAAGTGCACCTTATCCTATTGTCTTGGCATTCCACTTTGAGGTAGTAACCCAAGAGAAAAGGAAACATATGTCCAATTGAAGACATATATGAGTGTTCATGGAAACTTCATAATACACGCAAGCTGGAAAGAAGTTAACATCTATCCATACATGAATGGCAGAGTGTGTCATATGCATAGAATAGAATGGTATTCAGCAGTGAAACAGAAATGATTAGTAGATGCAACAACTCGGACATATCTCAAGGTTGTGCTGCGTGAAAGAGGCCAACCTAGAGTCCATATTGTATGAATCCATTTTTTATAAAACTTTGAAAATGAAAACGTGTTTGTATTGGGAGAAAGCAGACCAGCTGTTGGCTGAGGGTTGGGTGGGGCTGGACAGGAGGGGGTAGGAGAGAAAAATTAAAAAGGGCATGAGGAAATTTTTAAGGTAGTATTTCTGTTCGCTGTCTTGAATGTGGTAACGGTTTCATGGGTTTACACATTTATGAAAATATCACATTGTACATTTACTGTGTGAATTGTATGCCCATTTTACCTCAAGAAAGCTATAAAAAAGAAAAGATTTAAGGAGCAATTGGTATATGGAGTTATTATAGATTATATTGTAGCTGGGCGTGGTGACGCACACTTGTAATCCCAGTACTTGGGAGGCTGAGACAGGAGGATCACAGGTTTGCAGACAGCCTCAGCTACTTAGTGAGACCCTCTGCAACTTATTGAGACCCTATTTCAAAATAAAGAATTAAAAATAGGGCTAGGGGTGTAGCTCAGATGTAGAATGTCCCTGCGTTCAGTCCCCAGTACTGCAAAAAAAAAAAAACCAAGATTATATTGTTTTTTTTTAAATGGTGGAATTCAATTGGACTAAATAAATGTTTGACTATTTTGAACTTTTTACAACACAAGTTCAGTGTAATGTGAAGACTGTGTGGATGTGGTTTAGGTCTTGTGCCAGCCATGTTATTTCCACGGTACTACGTGAGAAACATATACCTAGAGTAAGAATGAGTGAGAGGATGATACCAGGAGGCCAGGATTTTAGTTTTGATTTCTCCAAGTGTCTTGGAACTAGATGACTTATACAACCCTCCTCATTTTACCATTTGTGAAATGACTAAAATAATACGTAACTCAGAGGACAAGGTGGGGAAAAGAGACAGAAAATCTAGTAAAAATGCTGTCAGATTGCTTTGTAGAAGTTTCTACTATTACTGCATGCTCCCTTGTCCTTAGTTGTACTACTCCCTGGAAATTCCTCTTACCATTCAGCGTCACTTGGCATCCTTCCGACTGGAAGCAAACCGCGTTGAGTCGGCAGATATGACTGACTTCTGCAGCCTCTTGTGACTTGAGGCTGACAAACTCTTCACTCCTTTTGGCCAGAAACGGAAGGTCCGGGATTTGTCAGTTTCCACTTGCTTTCGAGGTGACAGTGGCTTTTCCCCAAATGTGGTTTTGCACGGGTAGCAGATTGGTTGAAGAGTGAGTGCACCCGTGTTTATGTCCAAGCTGAGGCTTTTAGAAAAACTTAGCGGCCCTGGGATCTGAGGAGTACTGAGATGCATTCCTGGACAGAGGGCATGCTAGACTTTCCTGGAATTGTCTATTTAAAATAGGCCACTTAAGCTGTCTATATAGCACCAAACACTGGGACTACCCTAGCCCTAAGAGTTTGTATGGGTGCTTCTGGAACACAGGGTCAGTGCGTCTGTAAATAGCATTGGCTTTGAGACCAAGATTAGGTTACAAAGATCATCCTGTGAGACCAGACAGATCATGGAGGGTGATGGGTATTTACCCACCACCCTCCTAGCAGTCACCTCTTCCTTCGCTCTGGGATGGAGGAAGGCTTCGATCATGGCGCCCTGGTAAACCTCTAATAACTGGCTCCAGGAAGTGGGGAGAACCTTGATTACCAGTTTCTATGGTTTAAATACTGCCACCATAGCCAATTTCCAGCGTCCAACATATTGTCATTTGGCTCCCAAAAGTCCCTGAAAATTTATTTATTTATTTATTTATTTATTTTTTGCGGTACCGGGGATGGAACGCAGGGGCATTCTACCTCCGCGCTACGCCCCCAGCCCTATTTTTTTTTATACTTTATTTTGAAACCAGGTCTTACAAAGTTGCGGAGGGCCTCACTAAGGAGAGAGAGAGAGAGAGAGAGAGAGAGAGAGAGAGACAGGGAGAGAGAGAGCAAGAGAGCTGAGGCTGGTTGCGAACCTGGGTCCTCCGGTCTCCGCCTCCCAAAGTACTGGGATTACAAGCGTGCGCCACCATGCCCGGCTAATCCCTGAAAATTTAGATCGACTCTCTCAAGGCGATGTGAGCCAGCTGTAGCATGACACTGGATCCCAGTATCCAGTGCGTGAAGTTCTCCTGTTAAATAAAGACATGGCCATTCTCCATATCTTACCCCCAACGCAATCCCCAGACTTGAAGGCTATGGAGAAATGCCCAGTACACTTCATGAATTGTTGAAGGTCACACAAACACTCAGAGACAGAGAGGAGGCATTTTCTAAAAACTCAAGAATTATTAATCCCAGTACTTGGGAGGCTAAAACAGGAAGCTTTCAGGTTCGCGGCCAGCCTCAGCAACTTAGTGAGACCCTCAGCAACTTAGCAATACCGAGTTTCAGAATAAAAAATAAAAAAGGGCTGGGGGTGTCGCTTAGAGGTAGAATGCCCCTGGGTTCAATCCCCGGTACCAAGAAAAAATATGATGAATATGATGAATATGATATGGTCTTGTTCCTTCTCATGGTTTCTCATGGGCCATCAGTATGTCTTATACAGTTCTCAAAGGGGTCCAAGTGATACCATCTCCTGGGAATGTTCTGGAAATTTGTGGAGAAGATTTGGAGTCCTCCCAATGACTCAGGTGTCTGAGTGATTTAGGATCACAGAGGCACACAGTGGGGTGTGTGTGTGGGGGGGAAATATCTTGTTACACAGGTCAGTCTCATGTAATGAAGTGTCCCGTAGTCTGTACACCCTCAGAGGTCCCCACCAGCCCCATGTGTAGGTGGACAAAAGCTGCTTACAACTTTCTGAGCCCAGGATGGGACAATTTTACCTATGAAGCCAGAGTAAATTAATCATATATAGAATTAGACCATCTATACGTTTAAACATATGTAGAATTTCTAAGAATGCAAATGCCGGGTCAACTAGAGGAGAAATTGAGCTGTTTTGTGGAGAACCTTATGGAGCGTAATAGAATGTTACGAAGAGTCGCCCCACAGCTTGGAAGAGAATCAGTACTCATAAGATGACCTAGCACTGGGGGCTGTTACACGGTTAAGGTGATTTTCTTATTTTTATTTTTTTCATTTATTTACTTTTTTGCGGTACCGGGGATTGAACCCAAGGGCGTTCTACCTCCACGCTATACCCCCGGCCCTATTTTTTATACTTTATTTTGAAACCGGGTCTCACAAAATTGCAGAGGGCCTCACTAGGTAGAGAGAGAGAGAGAGAGAGAGAGAGAGAGAGAGAGAGAGAGAGAGAGACAGGGAGGAGAGAAAGATATGATGGTCCTTGGGCTTAAGGGAGGGCCGCCCTTCCCAGGCCTGGCTTCACCAGGATGCTAGGGGCAGATGAGGACAATTTCAGGAGGTTTATTTGAAAGATGAGGACATCCTGACTCCTCCCTGCATCTTGCTGAGCTGCAGAATCTCGGGTCCTTGAGTTGCCATCATGGCAAATTGTGCTGAGAGGTTTTATTTTTTTTTGCCAGAACTGTAGTAATATGCACCATCGACCACAGCCTCGTATGCACCAGGCATTGAATACACACTACTCATGACTCACAAAATAACCCTCTGTGGTGGGTGCTATGTTCTCTTTTGTAGAGATGGGGAAGCTGATGCTTGGAGAAGCTACGTGACTCTCGGTGACTGTATCTGCTAGCATTCCTGAAGCTATAATCTAAAAGATTTACCATGTAACTTAGAGGAAAGAAGATTGATTTTCTTATGGTTTTGGGTTCAGTCCATGTGAAGCCGGGGACCACAGATCTCTGGGCATGGCGGCGGGAGGCAGAGAGAGGGAGAGCACATGGGCTGTGCTCCTCACATCATGGAGGCCGGAAGCAAGAGAGAAGGGTGAGTAGAAACCATATAATCTCCAAGGCTGCACCCTCAGGGACCCACCCCCTCCTGCCACACCCTACCAGACCCAGCCACCACCCGGATAAATCCACTACTGGGATTACAACCCTCATGATTCAATTACATCAACTCCAAACCCCAATTTATGAGCTCCTCAAGGGGTCATTCTATAACAGTGACCAACTCGTAGATGTTGAAGGACATATTCTGTCCAACGGCTGCTGATGTGACAGCTGTTCACTTCCCTCCTGGCCACACCGCAGCATCGAGAGGGCAGGAGGGAAAAGACCTGCTTGTTTTTAAAGAAATGCCAATTATATCAAAAGCGATGAGAATAAAAACATGACTAAACAGGCAATCCAGAGTTAACCTTTGCAATGTTTAAAGCCTTCCTATAGCAGGTGCAGCAGTATTTACTTCTATTTTTAGAAAGGAATAATAAATTTTTTCTTTTTTTGCAGGACTGGGGCTTCCTGCATGCTAGGCAAGTACTCTCCCACTACAGTTGTTTTCATTTTTTATGTCTCAATAACTCACTAAGAGTTACCCAGGTTGGCCTCAAACCTGCGATCTTTCTGCCTCAGCCTCCCAAGTAGCTGGGATTACAGGTGTGTGTCACCTTGCCTAGCATAGGAAGGACAGAAATTTTAAATAATGAGCCGCTAATGTTGATATTTTAACTTATTTAAAATGCTTGATTTCTTTTGGGGGCATTATTAAAATTTAAAAACTTCTGCACCGTTTCTGGAACTAAACGTCCTATGATGCTTCATGTTTTATGGCCTTCAGAGCATGCGCGCTGTGTGGAGTATTTTGCACGTGATAAAATACGAGGTGTACATGAGAGACCTTCCTTGACTCCCACCAGTTCACCCGGCTGCTCCAAAATAGCGTTGAGATCCATCTGACATCTTTCTTCTCAAAATCTTCCCTGTCATGCCATCAACATACCTTTTTTTTATTTATTGAAGAAATGTATTTTGTGGAGCTATTTATCAGAATTTAAAAGCTGGCAGCCAATGGGGTGTACAAAGCTCTTTCTGAAATCCCGCTTATAAAAATGATTTTTAATATGAATTACCGTTGCATTCCATGGTTGCCATAGCTAAGAGGGATGAGGTTTTTCTTATGTTTAAATAAGAATAATTAAGTGAACAGCAGCATGTACAATGTAAATTTCTTAAATTTAATTAGATGATGGCTCTATACGGAGTGCTATTGTGAAATGTATGGGTAATGATTAAAGGGTGTAGTACAGATAGAGTAATTTTCCCTAGTGCTTAAAAGGTCACCAGAGAGAAAAAAAAAGTGACAAATATGCTGTTTTAAGCTTTTTTTTTTGCCACTTTAAAAATGTCACAGTGAGTGAAGGGAAAAAGCTGCCCGCTAGCAGATGAGCGGGGATTGACAGCTGTGCCGGTGTCACATGCTGTGTGGCAGGAGATTTAGGGAGGAACAACAAACTGCATGCACGTGGCCATGTTGCTTTTTTTAATTAAATTTAGGTGAAGAGCCTTTCACGTTGATCTATAGCTGAATCTGATATCCAAGGCAATTTGTTAGACAAGTCCACGCACACACAGAAAAGATAGGTATATAATATAGGACATTTTAATCATGCACTAAATGTAAAATCATCTTGACAACACATGTGATATTTTATAGTGTCCATATGGTATTGCATATGCAACTTATAATATACAACTGGTATCTGGATAACATATGATATAGATGTAAAGCGCGCCCTCCAAGCTTAGAATTCTATGATTACGCGTACACACACACACACACACACACACACACACATCCAGCGACAGAATGTTCATGGTTTCTCTGTGTTGAATCTGCAGTTAACCTCTGTGCCCAGGTATTCATATTAGGAAGGGCTCAAGTTACTTCTTGCGGCGTGTTAGATTTCTTTTGGCTCGAACAACTCTTTCCCCAGAAGCCTGGAAAATTCATCATGTTGGATAGCCAGGTGGTCTCCATTTGCAAATATTACTACCTCATAGGATTTAGAAAAAGGTTTAATGATGAGAAAGGAAAAATAATGCAGTAGGCAGAAAGCCCCCCCATGTCCCACAGCCAAGGATTGCCCCACAGACCAGGATACCTGGGGGCACTCAGGATGCCAGGAAGGGACTTTACAGCTGGGAACTACAGGGCGTCTGTGGAAAGAGTCTAATGCTCTCTCCGGCCACTGCTGGAGAGCCCTGAGACCAGACCCTTGCTTGGCTCTGCCTTTTTTTTTTACATGTCCATCTTCTGTAGAGCAGGCTGGAGTTCTTCCCAAGTAACATCATTTGCTGCAGAAAGTTCATCTTCCGCACTCGGTCTTGGTTTCCTGTGTGCACATCTAGGTGATGTGCAAAAAACATCCCACGAATGAATGTTCGCAGTCGTAGCTCTCCCTGAAGTGGAATGTTTTTCTGAGGTTCTTTAGTGCTGGGGTAGTTTGTGTACTTTTTTTTTTTTTTTTTGGGCTAGGATTCCCGAGTACATGGAGTCTGTCTCCAGTTCCCCTCGTGCGTCTCAGCTGAAGCGCCCTACTGCCTTCCTTCTCTGTTGTGGCTACAATTTGCTGTGGTAACAACAAGCCCCAAAGGGTGCTCTTTCTCCTATCCTTGGAGTTCCTGGTTATGCAGACAAAGAAAACAGATTTGAGGAAGAACTAGCCAACGTCCCCTTGGGTTATGTAGTTACAATCCACAAGGAAATAGAAAACAGTGCTACTAGTCCGGGAAAATACCTGGACTATGGCGTTTTAATGTTTTTAAACTTTGCACACATCTTCAGAGGAGGTAACCCAATACCAAGAAATCACATTAACAAAATTACTTTGTTGTATAATTAGAGTATTCTGCCAGCATACATAAATTTTGAAACTGAATGCTGTCATTTTTTATTTTTAAAAATATATCTTGTGATGGGTGAATAATAATCACACCTGGAAACCGTTTTATAAATAAAAAAATTAAATTGCATGAAATTAGATTCAAAGGTGCTAATGAGTGTCAGCATTGCTTAAAAAGAGGAAAGATGGTTTCCGAGACCTCAATATGTGCTTCTGTGTTAACTAGATGCGGTTTTCACAGCCGACTTTGCTGTAGTTTAAATCCATAGAAACAGCATAGATGCGTTTTGAGCGCCGGTCATTTTTGTTGTTTTCCATGATAACAATTCCTCTAACTTTATTATCAAAAAATCTCTCCCGATAGGTTGTAGGTCCTTGAGCTATATAGACATAATACCAAAATAAGCATATGAAAAACGAAAACACTCTCAACTTACTAAGGCCCTTGTGATGTCGATTAAGACTGAGGTGGTCTCAAACCAGAGCCTTAACTCATTTTTTCCTTCCTGAATCAACTGATTTTTTTTCAAAGGAAATCAGACAAATACTCAATTATTTAGTTTCCTATTCACACAATTGTAACCCGGAGGGTGACTTGTGAAACCACCCAGCGTGCGTGCGGTTTCTCTTGCCAAGTTGTGCAGATGGGCGGGCCACATCTTTGTTTACCTTTCCCGCCCAGACACTTGGTGTCATGTGAGTGTCACCCCTGTTAAAAGTATTTCATCTGAGGGAAAAAATATTGGTCAAATTTCCAAATTGGCTAAAATCATGGAATTGTTTGGTGTCTTCCAACTTCCACTTCTGAACCAGCAGGGCTAAGGTTGATTTCCAAGGGGAGCCACATGTTGGTGCTCTCTTCCTCCAGCAGGGGTAGAGCCACAGTCCTCCTTCCGTGCACCCCACCTTCTCTCTATCACTCTTGGAATGATCTGTAGAGAAATTAGTTGTCAATAAACATCGGTTGATCCTGCCAATGGAAAGATTGATGACACAGCTCTAGCTGAAAAGGATTAGACTCTGCACACGTATGCTGCTGAATAGTGAGGAGAGAAGAGTCATATGCAGAGCCAGCGAGACATCTTGGTACCGAGTAGGGACAGAGAGTTTATTTTGGCCTCCCAAGAGAGGCTGGTGGTTGGGAGGTTGCCCTGTGGAACATGCCACTGAGTCTGAAGGCATTTGGGAAGGGTAGACTGTAGGCCCGTAAGTCAGAAACTGGCTGAAATACTAGGATTGATCCCTCTTTTTTTTATATAAAATTACCAGGGGATAGCCAGGCGTGGTGGCGCACGCTTGTAATCCCAGTACTTGGGAGGCTGAGACAGGAGGATCACAGGTTCGCAGCCAGCCTCAGCTACTTAGTAAGGCCTTCTGCAACTTAGTGAGACCCTGTTTCAAAAATATAGAATAAAAAATAGGGCTGGGGGTGTAGCTTGGAGGTAGAATGCCCCTGGGTTCAATCCCCAGTACTGCAAAAAAAAAAAAAATTACCAAGGGACTGTTAATGATCACAGCAAGTCTGACTAAGAGCCCAAGTGATGGAACCGTTATTACTTACTCAAATTCTGGCTGCATAAAACCAGTAAGTGAACCATTTTTTTACCTAATTGGTGTTGCTTGCCAGTCATGATGGCCATTAAGGGTCCTGTACAGTCAATAGAGTCTATCTTTAATAGGTTCAACTATCTCAGAGTCAAACCCTTCCTGTGTTGTTGTCTTTAAGCCCCTGGATACAGTGACTTCAGAGTGAATTTCGCTGGTTTGGTAGGACTTCCTGGGTGGCCTCCATTGCGTCTGTGCATAAATGGAGCACTTTGGGGAGTCATATGAATTCTTAAGTGATCAGAAAACTCGATGGTTTATAGGGGCCATACCTATAGATTCAGGGAATCTAGCTGAAGTTGTGAGAATAATTTTTCTGAGCATCAGATAACCGCTTGCTCAGTGGTGCCCTGGGGGTTGAGGAGTTAATGCAGCTTCTAAGACTGTGGAAGTTGCGCCCAGAGAGTAGTTTAGCACGCCTGGACCAGAGCCATTGCAGCCTTTTACGGCATCCACGTTCACCTTTGAAATCTGTTCTGGACTTGTTTCATCTCAAATTTTACATTTATAAAAGGTGAGCGTCTTGGTAGCATTTTTAATCAGAGCACACAGCCTTGGAAATTTTTTCCCATTCATAGTATCGTCTCAGAATTTGTAATATAGGTTTTGAAATTTGCTACGAGGAAGTTTTTGCTCTAAATTTTGTTGGTACCCTAATTGTTTTTCAAGAAGAAATGGCCATGGGTTTTTGGTCATATCAACTATATCTGAGATTTGCCCTCTAAAATTTCTCATTGTTAGGATCACTTTTAAGAATATATTTTAAAAGATGTATGAGTTATCTGAGATACATAAGCTTGCTGTGTTTAACATAACATTTGTATATATATATATATATATATATATATATATATATATTTTTTTTTTTTTTTTTTTTTTGCGGTACCAGGGATTGAACCCAGGGGCGTTCTACCTCTGTGCTACACCCCGGGCCCTATTTTTTTATACTTTATTTTGAAACTGGGTCTCACGAAGTTGCAGAGGGCCTCACTAAGTAGAGAGAGAGAGAGAGAGAGAGAGAGAGAGAGAGAGAGAGAGCGCTGAGACTGGCCGCGAACCCGGATCCTCCAGTCTCCGCCTCCCAAGTACTGGGATTACAGGCGTGCGCCCAAGTACTGGGATTACAGGCGTGCGCCACCACGCCCGGCTAAATCATTTTTCTTGATATTGCGTTCATACCGGATCCTTTCTCGACAATTGATTTTCATTTAATTTCTTAAATTTATACCCTTTTCTTCTGCCTTA
>PVJS01018286.1:21898-35167 GCA_004027185.1 Glis glis | reverse complement strand
TTGAAACCGGGTCTCATGAAGTTGCGGAGGGCCTCACTAGGGAGAGAGAGAGAGGAGAGGAGAGAGGAGAGAGGAGAGAGAGAGAGAGAGAAATCGCGCGCGCGCTCATGCGCGCTGAGGTTGGCTGCGAACCCGGATCCTCCGGTCTCCGCCTCCCAAAGTACTGGGATTACAAGCGTGTGCCACCACGCCTGGCCTCTTAATACTTTTTGAAGGCAAGGAACCAGTTTTCTCTCAATTCTTTAAAAGTGTGATTTTGACAGCCGGACTTGCTTGTTTGTTATCCTAGGTATTAAAAACTTCCATGCTGCCGGGCGTGGTGGCGCACGCTTGTAATCCCAGTACTTGGGAGGCGGAGACCGGAGGATCCAGGTTCACAGCCAGCCTCAGGTACTTATTGAGGCCCTCTGCAACTTCATGAGACCTGGTTTCAAAATAAAGTATAAAAAATAGGGCTGGGGGTGTAGCTCGGAGGTAAAACGCCCCTGGGTTCAATCCCCGGTACTGCAAAACAAAACAAAACAAAACAAAACAAAACAAAAATTTCCATGCTGCTGGTTATGGTGGCACATGCCTGTAATCCCAGTACTTAGGAGGCTGAGACAGGAAGGATCACAGGTTCAAGTCCAGACTCAGCAATTTAGTGAGACCCTGTTTCAAAATAAAATAGGGCTGGGGTATAACTTGTAGCTTGGAGGTAGAACATCCCTGGGTTCAATCCCTAGTACCCCCCACTGCCCACCAAACCTCCACCAACAAAAAACAAAACAGCAAAACCTTCCATGCAATGAAAGAATGCAGCATGCTTTTTATAGTAGGTAGAGTCAAAGAGCAAAGATAAAAGTTACAAGTGTATGAGAACAGAGAGTCTACAGATTGCTATGTTATGGTCCATGATTTAACTACAGGTATCCATGAAGTATATAATCTTGATATTGTATATCTAGGAAATGTTATCACCAAATATATTATTGCATCTGATTGAATAATTTAATTTTAAAAATATCTATGCTTAGGAAATTTATGGATGTAGATGCTACATATTTCATCCAAAGATAATAAATTTAATCATAATTGCACAGGATTATGGGATTGGCAACTATTAAAGGATTAAGTACATATTTTGAAAACACAGCATTATTTGCTGTGTTTGCCAAAATTATGCTAAAACCTCTTCCCCATTTCCATCAATATACCACTGTGGGACTGATTTCTCTGTGAATTACTAAAACAAAATATAGAAACAATTTAGATATACATTAACCCCTTCAAGTAGCTTGGTTGATTTAAAGTAGAATAGACAAGCAAAAAGTAAGCTAATTGTCCCATTAAAAACTTTGAATATAATTACATGCTGTTTTCTTCACTATATGTATATTAGGTATTAATGCAGATAATCTATTTCTTTTTTTCCCCTAGTACTGGGGATTAAACCCAGAGTGTTGCACATGCTAGGCAAGTGTTCTACCACTGAGTTACATCCCCATAGAGAGAATATATTTTACTTATAACTTTTTGCATGGACTAGAAAAAAACATGAAAGTAACAGTGATTTTCTATATTCCCTACATGCTTGTTTTCATTATGCTTGTATTGCGTGATTGTTTCCTTTTTCTGGAAGTTTTATTTTTTATATTATATTTACTAAAATAGAATTTCGTGTAGTTAGTCTAATGATAAGATAGTTGGTATGTTTTTGTACAGCTTTCTTATTTCCTTTACTAGTGATTCATTTTTATTTTATTTTATGAAAGTATCGCCCAATGATGGATTTGAAACCATAAACCAGTCCTTCCACCTGGATAGGTTAGGAAGTGCTGAGCTGAAGTTTGGGTTTCTTCTTGGGAGCATTTATTTTTGGTGACATCTCCCCTGTCCAGCCCCCAGGCTGCTCGCATAGGATGTCTCTGGGTCTGTCCCAGGCAGTTTCTACAACAGGGCATCTCCATGAAGCCCTCGAGTTGCTCCACAAAGAAAACCTGACCGTAGAGAAAATCCAGATGCAGTATTTGCCTTTGGTCTACTAAGCCAAGCAGCATGGTGGTGTTCAGCGACGACTCAGCCTCACTCTGAGGACCCACCACCCTCTCTGCTCTCTGCTGACCCATCAGTGGTGGAGCGCGCTTACAGGTCACCGGCCACCTCTTCATTACCAAAGGCAGGGACCTGGTTTTTCTTTTTCTTTTTTTAAATTTTTATTAACATGTAAAACTTATACACATGAATGGGGTACCGTGTATATTTTAACACATGCATTAACATGTGCAGTGATCAAATTAGGGTAATTAGCATTTCCCTCTTCTGCTATTTCTTTATGTTTGGAGTCTTTGAGCTGTGATATTGTGAGCTGTGATCGTATTGTGAGCTGTGATCAACCCACTGGGCTGTGGAACCACCATTTATTCCTTTTAGCTAACTGTGTTGTGAGACTTGTTATACCACCTCTCTTTATCACTCTTCTCCCCACCCTTTGTAGCTTCTAGTAATCAATATTCTATGTCAGACTGACTTTTTTTTTGCTTTTGCTTTCACATGGGAGTGAAAGCATGGTATTTGTCTTTCTGTGTGTGACTTATTCCATATGATCCAGCTATCCCACTTGTTGGGTATACAGCCAAAAGATCTGAAATCAGCATACCAAAGAGATACCTGCATACCCATGTTTATTGTGGTGTATTCACAGTAGCTAAGCTGTGGGATCAACTTAGGTGTTCATTAATGGATGAATGGGTAAAGAAAATGTGGCAGATAGACACAATGGGATACTATGCGGCCATAAAGCAGAGGGAAATCCTGTCATTTGCAGTAACATGGATGGAACTGGAGGGACTCTTTTGCCCCCTCCCTCATTCTCTGGAGCACTGGAGGCCTTTCACCATTAATTGTTTAAAACTTTTTCTCCCCCACTGGCTCCTCTGGAGCAGGCTCCCTTGCTTTCCTCCTCTATCTCTCTGGAAACTTCTGGGAGTCTCCTTTTCTGTCTCCTCTCTTCACACTCCTTTGGCCCTTTTTTCAGGTCTCACTCTCCTCTGTCCACTCTCCAGCTGTGGCTTCAGTGGCCCTGGTCCCTCCCCTCCAGCCTGTAAGTCTGTCAGCCCATGGGATGCCATGTCTAGCACTCCCTCCAGTGCTCAGGGTATCTCTTGTTGGCAGAACCTGCTGGCAGTCACCCACCCTTGAGGGTGGGCTGGGTCACCTTACTGCCCATCTACTGGCCTTGAAGGCCTGTCCTGGTGCCCACTGCCCGAGTGCCGTGCAGCCTTTATTTCACCATCTGTTCATGTCCTGTGTGGCCTCAGGCCCCCTTTCTGTCCTCTGGCTGCTGTGAGACACTGCTCCCCACCCTGTCTCCAGGCCATCTCCTCTAGCATGTTCTTCACTTTGGCACCTAAGTTTTTACTGGAAAAACAACAACAGCAACAAAAACCCAGGTCTGATCCTGGAGTGACCTCTCAGTGGCCTCAGGTGAGGTCCAGACCCTTTGCAGCCTGCACTGAGTATGACTGCTCTCACCTGGGACAATGGTGCCTCCCTTGAACTCAGTCTCGCTGAACACAGGCAGATGCTGACAGAGGCCATTTAGGTAGAATCCGTGTTATCCGCAACAGAACAGAATCAACCCAGGTGCTTCTCACAGCGATTTTGGGTAGGAGAGAATGTGAAAGTTCCTCTCTAGCAGAGGATGCTAAATGCAAAGATTAGAGCGGTGCCTTATTTACTAAAGGCCCTTGATTTTTATTAAGCGTGCTTCTTCATTGTGGTGAATGTATAATTTTTCAAAAGACTTTCATAGATCCTTCTCCAATCTTGGACCCTTTGGTTCTTTTCTCTTAAGCCTTTCAGACCCAGATTTCCTCTCCCCTGGTTGCAAAAGGGAAGCCATATCCCCTGTTCACCTGGCTCTCTCTTCCTGACGACCTTACAGGTGCTGCATCATATCTTTGCATCTGCCCTGGGATTGAGCAGAGGGATCGATGAATGTCTGGGTAATGAATATAGGAATCCTCCTGAGCTCTAGACCAAATCAGCACTTTAAAAACCCTAATGTGCATGCGCCTATGTTACTTAAAAGTTCTCTAGAGAAATAGAGCCAACAGGACATATACACACATGTAAAAGAGGGGATTTATTATGGAAATCATGGGGCTTGAGAGGTCCCACAGTGTGCCATCTGCAAGCTGAGGATCCAGGCAATGAAGCCACTGGTATAATTCAATCCATATTGGAAGACTAAAAACCAGGGGGAGCTGATAGTGTAACTCTCAGTATGAAGCTAAAGCCTGAACATGGGTGGGGAGGGTAGCTGGTGTAAGTCCCAGAGTTTGAGGGCCCAAAAACCGGAAGCTCTGATCTCACAGGACAGCAAAAGATGGCTGCCCCAGCTCTTGAAGAGAAAGCATTCACTTTCTGTGTGCCTGCCTACAGCTGTAAGGGCAGATCTGCTGAACTTGGCCTACTGATTCAAATGCTAATTCTTTCCAGAAGCACTCTGGCAGACACACCCAGAAACAGCATTTCACCAGTTATCTAGGTATTCCTTAACTCATGCAAGTCGATACTTGAAATTCAACATCTCAGTGACTGTTCTGGGGATGTTGTTAAGATGTGGATGACACCTTAGGCTGGACAAAGGTTCTTTGTTTCTAACTAGCTCTGATGCTGTTGGTCCAGTACTGTGCTTTGAACAGCTAAGGATTCAACCTCTAATCAAAAAATAGTTGGAGCACTTGAGTCTGGCTAGCCATCACTTGGGACTCAGCATAGCTATCCTGAATGTGGCAGGAGCAGGTGTAGGACATTCCAAGAGGCTGTTGCCTGTCCACCCAGGGGAGCCTTCTCTTCCCAATAGAGGCTGTGGCTACTTGACTGGTCTCTTTGTTCCTGTCCTTCTTGGAGTTGTTCCTTGGAAGAGGCATACGTGGGCTGGAGAGGGCACGAGGTGCTGACCCAGGTGGGTACTCTGTCCAGCCCAGTCAGGCTGCATCTGCCAGATGAAGGGGCTTCACTGGGTGTCGGGCCCTCCCAGAGCTCCTACTCTGCTACCACCTCTGACCACCAGGGCCCTGAGGATCGCCCAATGTGCTGCCCCCAGGACTCAGAAGACTATCTTGAGGCAGGGGAGTGGCCAACGCTGAGATTTGAAATTTATGTTAATGAACCTGAGCACTTTTATAACAGAAAAAACCCCAATGCATAATAACTCCATCAATATCTTCCCACTTATCAACATAGTTCACATGCTTGCCATTTTTAAATGGCTCAATAGTTACATTTCCTTGTGTTTCCTGGATAGGCCATGTGTGTGTAGCCTTTCCTCTGAGGCAGGGCACTTGGCACATCTCCAGTTTTGCTTTGTTTTTCCTCTTAAATTTTAGATGGTGGGGCTGTGACTGTCTTCTGAGATTATCTCCACTCCCCAACTTCCCAGCCCTGCTATGCTTTGCCTAAGTTTTTAAAGTTGGCAGGTCATGCAGTTACATAGTCTCAGAGCCTGCTATACTTTTTATTTATTTTTTATTTTTACAATATTTTCCCAGTTGTAATTACATAATCATTTGCAAGATTGTGCATCTAAAATCAGTCCCTCCCTTAGATTCTCAGTCCCAGAAGGATGGGCCCCTCCCCCCTCTGTCTTAACAACATTCTCTGCAGCTGGAGTATTGCCCTGCATGTAGGAGCTCAGTAGAACAGGTAGGGTGGACAGGTGTGTGTTCTGTAACTGGACCATGTGGGTGCTGAGCTGTGCTTCCCACAGCCTCCGCCTGTCCACCAGCACGGGCCAGGCATTGTGTCAGACACTGGGGACTCTCAGAAGGGTGGACATGGACCCTGCCTTCAGCCCGCTCATCTCCCCCAGCAGAGAGAGTGAAGTATAACGGCCAGTTATACTTCCCTGTGGCAGGTGCCTGAAAATGTGGAAGCTCAGGGTTCTGTGGGACCAGACTGTATCTGGGGGTTGACAAGAAGTCTGCTGGAGACAGGGAGGCCTGAATTGGGTTCAGTAGGGCTTCGGAACGCCCCCCAGGGCCTGCCCAGGCTGCTGGAAATCTCCATAGACGTTGTAGTGGGCTGAGCCCTTGCTGGCAGGATTCTTCTCAGCCTCCTGCTTGCCAGTGGGCTCCTTTACTTTTATTCTAAGCTCATTGTAGAGATGATATATTGGGAAACCACATGTTACAGGGGAAGCATTGCACAAACAGCCTTGCTGTGCAATTGCCTTGATGCTCCTAATTATAGACATCACTTGTCATGCCCCGTCTCTCCATCGCATTTCAGACCCTGTGCCTGCCGTGCCAGACACAGTGTACCTACTCGTAGAATTGTGGAACCAATGAATGTGTTCAGTACAGCTAGAAGGACCTCGGTCAAGTTACAGTGACACGTTGCATGATTGAAAAAACCCCAAAACAAAATGAGAAAGGCCAAGTCAAGTTATGCTAAGTTAGGAATTCCGACTTCAGACCATGAGAGCCAGCGAGTAAAGCTGCAGAACAGAATAATAAATTACTGATTACAGAGTGTTTCCTCCGTGAGTCATAGTGAGAGGGTGTCATTATTTTTCACTATTTAGGAGTGTCATTGCCAGCGACTGGAATACTTAGAACTTCCAGACGCTGGACATTCCATGTGTTCTTGGAGCACCCCCTCCTCACTCCTGTCCCCCCATAACCCCCTTCACGTTGGCTCTGTCTCATGTACTGTGTTTGCAAGGCTGTGGTTCAAATTTATTCTATGCATGTGGCATTCTTTGAATTGAAAATAGTCTATGGGGGCCAATGGTTAGTTGACTTTTCTTTCAAGGTGTATTCCTTATAAAATGTTTATCATGTAGAAGAATGTAAGATAATTCTTGTGTCTAGCTCACAACAAGTGAATTTTATTCCTCAGCTCTTCAAAGACAATGATTTTCTCTGCTGAGTTTTTCATTTTATTTTATTGTGGTTCTGGGGATTGAACCCAGGGACATTCTACCTTCAAGCTACACCCCTGGCCGTATTTTATTTTTTATTTGGAAAGAGGGTCTCACTAAGCTGCTGAGAGCCTCACCAAGATTCTGAGGCTGGCTTTGAACCTGTGATCCTCTTATCTCAGCCTCCCAAGTACTGGGATTACAGGCCTATGCCTCAATGCCTGGCTTGAGTTTTTATTTCAATCACATGATCTTAGGTTGTCATTTGGAACTCTTGTGATTGATATTCTCAATTTTCATATAATTGTTTCATATAATCTGTTTCCTTGTCTCATTCTATGTAATTATAAATGAACAATAGGCAGATTCCCAAGTAATGAGGATTTAGTGGGACAATTTTATTTGTCATATTTCTTTTTATATTTTAACTCTTCATTTTCAAATAATTATAGAAGTCTCTCCAAAGCTGAAGAAATAATATACAGACTTTCTGTATGCCCTTCACCAGTTCCTCAGATGTTCACATATGAACTCTAGTACAAGCATCAAAACAAGAAATTAACATTGCTGGAATTCTGTGAACTCTTCTGAAGACTTTGCTGAAATGTCAACTGTCATGTTGTTGCCTTCTTTCCTGTTCCAGGGTCCAGTTCAGCATCCAGTCCAGGATCGCACATTTTGGTCTAGTTGTCACATCTTCTTTGTCTCTGGTTTGTAGCAACTCCTGAGTCTTTCTTTTTATTTCAGGTCATTGACCAACATTTTTGAAAAGTACTGAGCAATTACTTTGTAGAATGTTCCTCAAGGTGGGTTCGTTTGATGTTGCTTTCACTATTAACTTCAAGTTAGCTGGGCGTGGTGGCGCATGCTTGTAATCCCAGTACTTGGGAGGCTGAGACCAGAGGATCCGGGGTTCACGGCCAACCTGAGCTACTTAGTGAGGCCTCTGCTCCTTAGTGAGATCCTGTTTCAAAATAAAGAATAAAAAATAGGACTGGGGGTGTAGCTCGGAGGTAGAATGCCCCTGGGTTCAATCCCCACTTCCAAAAAAAAAAAAGATAACTTCAAGTTATGCATTCTTTTTTGTTTTTTTTTTTTGCGGTACCGGGGATTGAACCCAGGGGCATTCTACCTCCAAGCTACACCCCCAGCCCTATTTTTTATTCTTTATTTTGAAACAGGGTCTCACTAAGTTTTGAAACATGGCCTCACTAAGTAGCTGAGTCTGACCGTGAACCCAGATCCTCCTGTCTCAGCCTCCCAACTACTGGGATTACAAGAGTACGCCACCACGCCCGGCTCAAGTTATGCATTTTTGACAACAATACCACAGAAATGTCATGCCCTCCTCAGTTCATCATCTGTGGAGGTACCTGCTGCCATGTGTCTCCTTACTGCTTGCTGAGAACTTCGAAGGCTAGGGAAGGTGCCGTCTGCAAGTTCTCCACGGGAAAGTTATTGCTTTTCCCTGAACAGCACGTCAGGAGATGCTTTGAGGTTGTGTCAATATCCTGCTTCTCATCACCTTTTCACATCTTTCCATAATTCTTGCCAAGGGAAATCATTGCTATGGTGTTTTCCAAATAGCAATTTTCTGTTTTTTATTGGTGCTTATTAATTAGAATTCTGTTGTAAAGCAGAATTTCCTTTCTCTGTTTATTCATTTGTTAATATCAGTATGGACTCATGAATATTTGTTTTATGGTTTATAACCCATTATGATTATCATTTATTTTATTTTAGATTTGGTCATTGGGAGATCTTTAAGGTTGACTCCTGTGTCTTTTAGATGTTCCCTAATCATTAGTATCTATCTATACCTCTGATTTTCTTATTTTCTGGCATCTTAAGAAGTTTCATGCTTATTGCTTATTTTATACTAACCGTTCCCTGTCTTGGAATCAGCCATTTCTCTGAGAACTCTGTTGTCTTTCAGTACGAGAATGGTGTTTAGAAACTAAGATTTTGGAGGCTAGATGTCCTCATTGATACTGGAGTGTAATTAGTTTTACACCTTCTCAGAGCACAGAACTAGGAAATATATGTATACATAAATATATATATTTATCTAAAACTTTGAGTTTGTACTGATATGACCTATTTTAATCCAATTCCTTGAATCTTATTCTAATCTTTACTCTTTTCCTTATTTGTAACTCCTTTCTCCAACCATGAGAAACCTGGCCCATTAGCCACGATATGTTTAGCTTTTTTATTTAGTCTTCAAATACACATAAAATGTTTTCAGAATTGTTAACCTATGCTTCTGTGGAGGAAAAAAACTGCTACTAACTAGAGTATAATAATTATTATACAACCCTCTATCTTTTGTCTCTAGTATCTAGTGAAGGTATTATTGTCCAAAGTTATTTAAGTGAATTCTTTCCCACCCCCATCCCCAATGTGGTTATAGTATTTATTTGTAATATGATTAGACTTGTTATTCTTTGTACTTCAGTTTGAATTCTCCTCATATCCTGGATGATTTTAACTGTTTGTTTTGAATATGCTGGAAACATATTCAAAAGCATGATTTTAAAAACTAAGAACTGTGCAAAAAGGTGGACTTGGAAAGTTGTTACTTCCATCTCATCCACCTGCCCTGTTCTCATTCCCCCTTCTTTCTACCGCGTGGATACTCAGTCTCTTTTTTCTAGTTTATCATTCTGTTATTTTGTTGCACAAGTGAGCAGATACTAGGCATATTTTCTCATCTCCTTATTTTACATGAAGGGTAGCATATATAGATACACTTTGGCACTGTTTTCTTTTTTACTTAACAGAATGTCCTAGAAGTTACTTCTTATCAGTTCATAGAGATCTTAATTGTTTTTTACAGGTGCTTTGTACTCCTTTGGGTGGATGTGTTATAGTTTATTCAACAACTCTTTGATATTGAATGTAGATTGTTATCAATATTTTGCAATTATAATCAATGCTACAATGCATAGCCTCATGTCATGCATATTATGTGTATTTTCATATTATTGGGGGCATTTTATCAGGGTAAATTCCTAAAAGTAAAAGATAACTCAAAAGATAAAGTACACATGGGGCTGGAGATATAGTTCAGTGGTAAACTACTTGCCTAGCAAGTGTAAGGCTCTGGGCTCGATCCCCAGTATTGAAAAACAAAACAACAACAAACATATGCAGTTTAGATCTTGCCAAATTTCCCTCCAAAATATTGGAATATGATAATCTGAATGGGACAACTTAGCAAACTGTGACTGTGTATGCTAGAGCTGGTGATCTGATGACATTGAGTGGTGGTGAGATGAGCGTGTGTCCTTCTGTTGGGGAGGACTTGACCCTTGTCCTTCACCCTCCTCCTGTCTTCTAAGAACAACAGTCCAGTACAGAGGAAGAGAATAGCTCTGAGGCCAGCTCTGGAATTAGATTGTTAATCCATGCGTTTCTGAGCTATCTGAGGGACCTATGAGCTGCTGCTCCTGGTGGTGAATGAATGACTTCTTATTTTAGGGAAAAAGCCTGAGCTGAGGGTGGAATATGGCTAAAAACTTCTGGGTTGGAGGCCCGTCTTGGTTTTAGCAGTATGACTCCTAAGCAGGCATTTTGTTTAACCTCCCTAAAAATGAGAATAATAAATACCAGCCTGAGAAAAGTACTTTTCACAGTGTCTGGTAGGGTCATTGCAGTTGGTCTGAGGAGGTAATAAATTGTAAATGGAGTGGTAGACAGTGTAAGTTATTTCTCTTCTCTGCCCCCTAATACTGTTCAACTTATTTGAAGTGGGAAGAGGGATTCTGAATCATTCCATTGACCATGAGGTAGTATTTTAAAATCCCTATCAAAATAAGCTTTGCCTCCCTCAGTGTTTCATGCGCAGCCAGGGCATGACTGGGAAGGTTTGGGGCTCTGCCTCCTCCCTGAGTTCCCCCTTTCTGGCTGAAGTGATGTTTTTTGAATATGCCCTATTGGTGTGTTCCAGGAATCACAGGTGTGCCCAGGTGTGGACACCGAGACTCTGTCTGATTAGCTATAGCAATCACAACCTCACAGCCTCTTGATGTGTGTGTGTGTGTGTGTGTGTGTGTGTGTGTGTGTGTGTGTGTGTGTGTTATTGAATTTGGGGCATTCTATCTCTGAGATATATCCCCAGCCCTATTTTCTATTTTATTTTTGTAACAGGGTCTCACTAAGTTGCTGAGAGTCTTGCTAAATTGCTGAGGCTAGCCTCAAACCTACTATATTCCTGTCTCAGTCTCCCAAGTATTGGGATTACAGGCATGTGCCATCACACCTGACTCCTCTTGATCTTTACTACAAGTCAGATTGAAACTGAAGTCTCAATTTTTTCTCAATCAATAAAGAACTCTTGACCTAGTCCAGGATTCTCCAGTGTCATTGTTTGCATCCAAGTCAGTAGGGCCTCCCCTGGACTCTGCTGACGAGCTGATACCCTGGCTCCTGTCCTGGGTTAGGCTTCGAGGTCCAAGCTGTGGGTGGGAGAGCAAAGATCGGAGGGTTTAGGATTGCCTGAGGCATTGTCCACGGTTAATCATGCTGAGAATAAGGGACTGGCCCATGTGGACTGAACAAGGCCTTTGAAGGCCAGACCTCCCAACATGCGGTGGTCATCCGAGGCCTGCTCTGAGGGCTCCAGAGTCTCCAGGAACCTGACTTCCTTAACCCCAGAGAGCTCTGGGGGTTATCAGAGTGTCACATCCTCTTTGATTAGTCTAGAATCACCAGCATCATGAGCAGCCAGCCATGAGTCAGGTGGACTTTCGAGGGCTTTGAGTCCACGTATCAATTTCTTCTACTCAGCAGCTGGGGCCTCTGTGGGCGCTTTCAATTCCAACGCCCTGTCTCCAGCATCCTCAGAGAGGTCAGGGTGACTCCTCATTGGCAAATGTTGCCACACTTGCACCCACAAATCCCAGATTGAACCCTTTTGGAATAGAAAGGCTTTGCAAGCCAGTAGGGTCTTCCAATGTGGCTGGGGCGGTCATGGAATCGCATGCAGTCCATGACTGGTCCTGAGGAAAGCCACCCTGTTGACTGTGGCCAGGTCACGCACAGATTCAACCGGCATTCTAGTTATTCAGCCCCCTTGTGTCCTCCCTAATCCATCAGTGTACATCACATTGATCATTGTTAAATGTGTCCATCTCCCTCCACTATGAGGAGTTACTGAAAGGCAAAAATTGAAAGGTCTTTTCATCTGTTCACCTGGTGTCAGTATGGCGTTCAGTCTCCCTCAACACAGACTTCTCCAGGGAATGTGAAAATGACTGGCCAGGGTGGAGGTCGGGAGAGGGAGCTGCCTTGTATTTACTTTGCTGGGGAGGTTGAGAGGGTGGCAGAAGGCCCTGGGAGCTTTGCCTGGGACCCGCTATGTTGGCATGAGAGATGTTCCCAAACAGCACCTGTGTGGCTCCTCTTTTGGATTTGGGATAAGTTTCTATGAGAGGCCACGGCATCTTTATACTCCAGAAGTATGCATACCTGTGGCCATATTCCTCAAACTAGAATCTCTAAGAGTGGGGGCAGGACCCTAACTTCCTGCCTCTGCCAAAATGTTATTGTATTCTTTCTTTTTTTTCTTAGATTTATTTTAGAAACTCATTTGGACTGTGCCCTTTACTTTGCGAAGTTTCGATGATTGATAGTATCTCACTCTCCAAATATTTGGGAAAGCATGATGTTCTGGGTGGACCACATTAACCTTGTGGGTCAATCCTGTGTCAACGCAGGTACGTCAGGGCATGAGCACATGTCTGAGGAGCCTGGATCAGAGTGTTTCTCGAGATGCATCATCCAGGTGACTTGGTGCTTATTCTGGGACATGATACATGATTGGGCCCTGGCACATGACAAAAACACTGCTTAGGCATCAGCAGCTTGACTCCGCCTAATTTGTAGGGCTTTGTTCTTCCCATCTGAGCTGGTCTTCTCCAACAGGGTTGCAAGGTTGGTGCAGACTGTGTACTGAAGAGCTTTGAGTGGTGTAGTCTATGTGTTTGTCTTCAGCTTCAGCACAGTTGTCAAAAGGGATGGAGATGAGGGGCTCCAGACTCAGGAAATACTCCAAAATCTGACCAAAGCTGACACCCCTTTGATGGCTGTTGCATCTGACAGCCTGGAAGCATCTTTAATAATAGTCTGGCCGGGCATGGTGGCGCACGCTTGTAATCCCAGTACATGGGAGGCGGAGACCGGAGGATCCGGGTTTGTGGCCAGCCTCAGCTCGCTCTCTCTCTCTCTCTCTCTCTCTCTCCCTGCCTCTCTCTCTCTCTCTCTACTTAGTGAGGCCCGGTTTTCAAAATAAAGTATAAAAAATAGGGCAGGGGGTGTAGCGCAGAGGTAGAATGCCCCTGGGTTCAATCCCTGGT
>PVJS01018286.1:0-21798 GCA_004027185.1 Glis glis | reverse complement strand
AGCTTTCAAACTTTTATAGGCATACTGAAATGCAGATCTCAAGAAGAAAGTCATCACTTGGCTGCCATTCAGGAAGGGAATTGGGTATCTGGAGGGACAGGGATATTTTCTTACCCTGCTGGCTGAAGTAAGCATTCATTGCTTGGTGTTTGTGGATTTTTCTCAGCCTCTGGACTTGTTCTTGTCTGTGGTTCTGTTCCCAGCCATCCTTCTTCAGCTTCATAAAAATATTGCTCTTTGTTACAATAGTAAACTGTGTTTCTAAATACTGTGTTAAAAGATGGCATTCAGTGTCCCTCTCTGGATCCTTAACTGTTGAACTCTTCACCTTTTCCCTTTATGGTGAGAGTTACCGGCACTCTCTCTACCTTAAACTCACCCTGGAGGATCCAGTACGTGTTGATGCCTGGACCTGCCCGGCTACTTGGAGCAGAGCTTCTGAGGGGTGTATCTGTAGGTCTAGCAGGCTTCTCCCCTCCTCTCATCTTTTTTTTTTTTTTTTTGCTCTAAAACAACCCTGACTTTGTAGGTAGCTTCTCAAGGTGACCCCTTCCTTTGTCTTTCATAGCTGGCAGAAGAGTTTGTAGAGAGTGTTCATGTTGGCAGGGCAAAAATCTTTGTGACTGTGAGCTTTTACTAATTAAGTTATATGTATTTTTCAGCTGCCAGAATCCAATACATTACCTTTCTGTTTTTGCTGTTGGGGCAGGCTCTATGAAGTCAGTGCTCCTCCAACAACTGGGAGCGGGAGGTTGCCGGGAAACGGAGAGACTTGCTTTCCTTATCTACAAAGTGGGGTTGATAGAGCTGCCTTGTACGATGGGGAGGGTGCAGCCTTGTCCTCCCCACAGCAGGTGCTCACTGATGGTAGTAATTCTGCTGCTAGTCACCACCTGGACTCTGCTATGGTCTCTCTGTACGCTGGTGAGACCTGGTAGGAAGGAAAAGCATCAAGTCTTACTTGACCATCAAAACTCATGCAGTAGTTGGTAATGGTAATGAGCTTGGTTAAAATTAACAGGTTTTCACCAAGTGCTATGTGCACGTATGTCCCTATCACTCTGAACTTTACTATGATGTGAGACGACAATGTACCAATAAAAGTATATTAAAATTAACAGGGTTTGAAAAACTGTAAAATAAAAATCAATTGTTGAAATAACTTCTATTCATAGCTTTCCTGGAGCGTCTGTGGGTGGGCTCTCAGTTATTTTGTTTATTTGGATTCTTATTTCCAAATTTGATTTAGTTTTGTTACAACATTGCCTAAAGTCACTGGAAAGCGGCAGGCCTTGCCCCTCCCCCTTGCGCTCTCAGTTCCCGTTCCCCAGACATAGCCTCTTTCAGAGCTGATTCTCATTGTTTGTCTTCATAGCTCTAAGTAATTTGTCATACAGTTATATGTTGATATTTTGCTTTTAAATATTTTCTTTTGACTTCCTGAAATGAAAGATGAGAATTTTGCTCTTCTCTGTCATACTCCCTGCCAGGCACATGCACAGAGACAGACACAAAAGGCACACACCAAGAGAGACAGACACACAGATACCACATAGGCACATCACCCTCCCCGACCTTCTCACGATACTTCAGTGCCTCTTGTTGTTAAATGGGTGTCTGGCATTTACATTGTTAGGACTGTGTCAGTATTGCTCACAGCCAAGTTACATGGTATACTATGATTGTGTTTCTTTTTCCTGTAGAACCTGTTTTCTTGGAATTAATAATTGCCTTACTTTTCTGTGTGCATATTATCCCTGTGCACCTATTTATCCCTGAAGTCTGGCAGAGTTAAAAATAATTCTTTCCAGTTTGTTTGAACCAGAAATTTAGACAATTCAAAATTTTTCTTGTAGATTTTTGCTCTAGGGCCCATCTGTCCAATCTCTGTAATATCCTCTTTTCTCCACCCCTTTCTCATCTTATGATTAAGGCAAGGTTGGTCCCTGGCTCTCTGGCATGGGGAGTTGGTATTCTAGCATCTAACTGGAAACTTCCAAACCAGTCCTTCTGTTTTCAGCCCTGCCCTACATCTAGCTTTAGAGAGACCCCACTTTGCATGTTCTTGAGCCCTTTGGAGGAGTGTGTCATACCCCAACTTGCTTCTTATTCTTCCCACTTAGGTTTCAGAATGCCTTCCCATTTATCTCTGCTTTTCAAACCCACCATTACAGAACAAACCAAGGCATAAATCCACAAGATGAGACAAAACTGGAGAAGAAATGGCAGCAGACCAAGGGTGTCAGTAACATTTCTGAGACTGGAGTACGTGTATGTAGTCTGCCTTTTCAGCTCCATGTCACTTCTGTTCCTCACTGGTTCCCCAGTGCATGCCTTGCAGTCCCCGTTCCTCAGCTGTGCTGCTCTGCAGAGCTCCGGCTACCCAAGTGCTGGTTAACTGCAGCCTCAGCAGCCTGGATCCTAGGAAGAGTCTATTGGTATGGAATGGTTGGTCTTGAGGAAATAAACTGGTTAAAATTATTAGGGAAGTATTCTGGGATAGGGTGGGAAAAATAAAATAGAAGTATTTTCAGTGTTCATAGCAGATCTTTTTTTCTATTGCTTTGTATATATCTATATAATGGTCATTAACTATCAAAATTCTTTTAGGGGAAAAACTAATAAATTTTATTAAGTGAGATTTGTTTTCAAGTTATTTATTTTGGTATTAGGGATTGAACTCAGGGGCATTCTACCTTTGAGCTACACCACCAGCCATATTTTTATTTTTTATTTTGAAATGGTCTCACTAAGTTGCTGAGAGCCTTACTAAATTGCTGAGGCTGGCTTTGAACCTGCGATCTTCCTGTCTCAGCTTCCCCAAGTACTGGGATTATAGGCATGCACCATCATGCCTGGCTGTTTTAAATTTAGATAGGTGCTGGCAATATTGGTTAAATTTCCATTTTTAAAGCCATTTAGGTATCATAGGTATTTAAATAAATGTACTGAATGTGAGAAAGAACCAAGGAATTTAAAAATGGAACGCATGACTGGGTGTGGTGGTGCACGCCTGTAATTCCTGTATTTGGGAGGCTGAGACAGGAGGATTACAGGCTTGAGGCCAGTTTCTGCAACTCAGTGAGATCCTGTTTCAAAATAAAAAGGGTTAGGGGTGTATCTCAGAGGTAGAATGCCCCTGGGTTCAATCCCAGGCACCAAAAAAGAAGAAAGAAAAAAAGAACCCATGCTATGGGCCCTGCCATCCTTGGGCTCTGAGATAAGTTGGCAGTTATTGGAGCATACATTAAAGGTCTTTTACCACACATGCCTTTATTCTGGCTGCAGCTACCATAATGGGAGACGGTATTAACAGATTGGGCCATGACCTTCAGGAGAATGGTGAGCTCCTCGGAGGGCCTTTCCATCTGGAGTTCGTACTCTCTTCTCTATCTCTCTTGGGTGCCATGTTAATGGTGGTAGGCACCTGGCAGACCTGAGTCTCCTAGGTGCTGCCCCCTAGTGCAGAAACTCTACATGTAAATCCTGTCCAGCTATGTGCACCTGAATATGCACCTTGCATGTGTCCCCGCATTGCTATCCACCATCCCTGAGCACCTGTACTTTTCCGATGTTTTCCTGGCCCCCTGCAGAGTTAATGGGCTTCTGTCCTGTTGAACTCCTTTTGTCCTGAGCAGTGAACAGTGACAGGTGAGCTCAGCTTGGGCCTTTGGTGCAATTATAATGAACTGTGGGCCTCGCAGAAATCCCTTAGCTGTGCATGATTTTCCACCTTGGATCCTCTGTAACAAATCAACTTCTGACAGTGATCAGAAAGGAGCGGTTTTCTGACAAATGTGGAAGATAGATCAGGGGACTCTGGTTAAGGCTGAAGGCTTTATCAGCTGCACCAGCTAAGGGGCTTGCAGGCTAGATAAACTGATAGCTTTTCTTCTCTTCTTGAGAGATAGTAAAACAGAAGGTCAATTGAATGTAATGCATTAGAAAGCATCTTGAAAAGAAATGGTCATTTCTCACAAAACAATGTGGGTTCCTATGTTATGGGTAAAAATGAAATAGAAAGATAGGGCTATAGAAATCATTGAGCTATTGTTTTCAAACTGCTCATCAAGGTTGCCCATGTTCTTGGGGGCTACTAGAAGGAGTGGGGTAGGGGCTCCAGCCTGTGTGCCTCCCAAGGGTGATGGTGTCAACAATGAGGTCAGAGAGGGTCCCTCTTGTGCTTCCCTGCATTGAGCTCTCAGGGCTGCATTAAGCTCCATGAGAGAGCCCTGCTGTACACACCCCAGCTCTTGCCCACCATGTGGACAGAACCAGAAAACTGATATGACCATCTTCCCTCTGTCATGGGATGACTTGTTGCAGTGCTATTTAGTGCTGACCGGTATGAGTCAGAGAGCAAAAACATTGGTGTGTAAATATTCACCCTGAAAGGAGGATTCTGTCTTTTCCTATTTTGCACCTGCATCTTTGGTTTTGTGAGACAGTGAAGAAGAGGACTGGAAATATGGAGACAGGCTGGATGGAATATGGAACTACAGTTGAGTCCCAGCAAGCTGGGAAGTGGGAAATGGGGTGGAAGGGTCAGAGTGTTTTGGGTGTAAAGAAGTTTTAAGGAACAGCTGCCAAGATGCATATGACTTGGGTGAGACAGGTGAAGAAAACACGGAGAGTGTTTTGCTATGCATTGGTGCTTCTCAGGAGACTTCACTATAGACTTAAAATGCAACTGAGGAATACCTTGATGTTGCACTTGCATTTTTTATGGATGTGATGCCATGCTGAGGCACTGCTGTGCAAATGACTCAGTGAGGTCGGGTCATCCTGTGATATGCTGTCCTGTGACCTCCCAGTGAAGGTACAACTATCCACATTGGTAGGCTGTTCACCAAGAAGAGTGTCTTCATATGTAGTTCAAAGCTGTGTAGTCAACACAAGCTTCTGCAAAGAACATCTGGTTTTTGTAAGAGTTGTGGCTTAAATTCAAATGCTAAGGGTGTCTGAATCCAGCAATAAAAAGGCAGAGTCTTCAAAAAGGAACAAATGGAAAGGAGCAGCTTTTGTCATTTGCTGTTACTGGTAGAGCTGAAACCAATTCCAAAGAGCTGAGAGTCTTGCTGGAAAGGATGGGGATGAAGAAACCGTCAAGGCAGCTGGTCAGGTGAAGAGCCCTGTGTTTGCACTGGGAGTGTTCTCCTGAGTCAGTACCTGCTCTTTCTCCATTTCCCTGGGTGAGATCCCTGGAGCTTAAGAGAGTGAACTTAGCTCAGGACATCACTGCCTGGAAATAGTATAGGGTAGGCTTTTGTTTTGTTTTTTCAAATATCCTGTAGTAGGCAAAAATCTACATAGATAGATTGTAGCCTTTTAATCTACATGCTATTTATTTCATTAATATTTTAATGATTAATAACATTCTGATGACCTAGAAAGCCTTGTGCTGTACTGAGGGGTAAGTTCTGGAGTTTCCACGAAGGAGAGGAACATTCAAGAACATTCAAGGGAGAAAGGAGGAGGCAGAAACATGAGGACTAGGTAGCCCTTCGCACCTCTGGCCCATCTCTTCCCACACACCTGCACCAAAGTGTTCTGAATTAAAGCCAAGAGACTGCATTGAAGCAACAGTGGTCAGTTGAACTGCCCTTGAAGTATCTGGAGGTTCCGAGAAAACATACAAACTCACAAGAATGCCTCTGTGGTGAACTGGGAAAGCAGGATGGACGTGGGGATGTATCAGTGATGGGGTTGGGCAGTGGAGGTGAGAGGGTTGGTTTGGGGTCCCTCTGGTTGCTTTTCACAGGGCGCAATTTCACCACCCTGCCCCTTGGAGTAAAGGAAAAGAGAACTGAACGGTTATTAAGATGTCTTTTGGTAGCAAGAACTTACAACTGCTCACCTCCCCCTGACCTTTGTGTGTATGTCTGCATATCATGGGTTTCTGCAGAGATGAGCAGAAATTAGAACCAAGGATGGTGTGTCTCTGAATCAACGCAAGTGCTCACTTCTGCTGAGGCCTCGCCCTTGTCCCTCCACTGGCCGGCTGACCTTTTCCAGCAGCGAGGGGGTGAGGGGCAGTCTCAAGTGTTGTAGACAAGCATAATCATTTGTTGAGTGTGTTTGTGTAGAATATTCTCACTTTGTCCCCATGAAATCACCAAGTGGCTTGGTTAAACCATTTGGGCAACTGGGCCAAACTGGTTTTCATGAACTTGTCTTCTTACCTACTGATTTAAAAAAAAATCAAATATATTGGCCGGGCTTGGTGGCACACGCTTGTAATTCCAGTACTTGGGAGGCCGAGATAGGAGGATCTCAGGTTCAAAGCCAGCCCCAACAACTTAGCAAGGCTCTCAGCAACCTAGTGAGACCCTGTTTCCAAATAAGAAATAAAATCAGGCTGGGGGTATAGCTTGGAGATAGAATGCCTCTGGGTTCAATCCCCAGCACCCCAAAAATAAAAAAATCAAATATATTTTAGTATTTTCCACCTTAAAAAGACAATCATTCTCTCCATGGAACTCAACCCGTCTTTGAGCTGCATGTGTCTACTCACACAGTTTTCAGATACTTGGGAATTCCCTGCTGTTGCTGAGTTTTTCTTGGCTACGTGGCCTTTTGCCCTGACCCCAGCTTTCATGCCAGTGTCTGAATTGGCAGCCTGGAGTTCAGTAATAGTTTTCTGGCTGTTATGTTTCCTATTTTCTCTCTAGCACTAAGCTCCTCTTACTGTGACAATTTCTCATACTTGCCTTATTTTGAGGACTTTGACAGTTTTGATCAGTCCTGGTGGGTATTTTGTGGAATGTCCCTCATTTGGAATTTTTCTCATCATTTGACGGGGGTCATATGTTTTTGGGAGAAAGACCATAGAAGTAAGGTGGCATTCTCACCATGTCAAAGGTATGTGCTGTCAGCATGACTTACCACGGTTGACGCTGACCTTCAGCACCTGGAGGAGGTTGTGCAGCCAGGTTTCCCCTTCTCCCCTTTCCATCTTGGGCTTGTTGGAAGGAAGTCACTATGTGCAGCTGACTCCATGGTGGGGAGTTGTGCTCCCCTTGAGCGGGGGGGGGGGCTTGTCTATTCTCCTTGTGTTTCTTATTCAGTTATTGACTTATAGGAGTATAGACTTGTGAATATTTTACATTTTGAATTATAATCCAGTACTACTTTCGAGCAGGGATTTTGTAAGCCGTAGTCACTACATGTGTGAAGTATCAATATAATTATTGTGTTAAATGTTAACCTGGAGGTCATTTTCCCATGGAGCATTGCTATGAGCTGAGCCCAGCCAGCTGTGTAATGTGCCATGTTGGCAGTGGGATTCAGAAGCTCTTTTGTGTGTGGTGGTTTTGGGGAACGTGTGTTCAGAGTGCCATATAATGGCAGGGGTATGTGTCCCACTTCTGCCATGAGGTCACTCAGTTGTAGCTTTGAATCCTGGTTTTCCTATTACTGTGTGGCCTTGGACAAGTCACTAAACCTCTCTAAGCATCACTTTTTTTTTTTTGCAGTACTGGGGATTGAACCCAGGGGCATTCTACCTCCGAGCTACACCCCAGCCCTATTTCTTTATTCTTTATTTTGAAACAGGGTTTCACTAAGTTGCGGACGGCCTCACTAAGTAGCTGAGGCTGGCTGCAAACCCGGATCCTCCTGCCTCAGCCTCCCAAGTACTACAAGCGTGTGCCACCACACCCGGCTTAAGCATCACTTTCTAATTGGTCAAATTGAGACCTTAACACTGGTGCCAGAGGGTTGGTCTGAGTAGTGAATAAATGTAGGGGTCTCTACCCAGTGCCATGAAAGGGCCTGGTGGACTGGCAGAAGCCTGCTCTAGAGTACCGGGCCTCTTCCACGTGGCAGCGATTCAGCGATTCAGCATATCAATAGCAAAGATGGCGTGGCGGACCCCCTCAGAGGGAGGTCCCGCGGATAGCCCCACCTAGTCTCAGGAGGGCTATGATAGGTAGTTACCTCCTTCTGTGTGCCTCTGCCTATGATAGGTTATAGGGGGCGTAATGACCCAACCCATCGCGTGCCATTGGGCCACACCCTACTGCCCCGGGGTTCCTTTATGGGTTTCACTTTAAAACTGCCCTGTCTTCCTAAATAAACGAGATTTTGCTCGACAATATCTCCCGGCTCGTGGTTTTTTTCGAGCTTGTTAGCGCTCATTTTTCCCTGTCAGTCCGCGTCACTTTCGGGCCGGACCCGAGAAATAAAGAAATGCCTGTAAAGTGCCCACCAGGGAGGGGATGATTATTAGGTTCCCTACCTGCTGATTAGGGGAAGTCTTCCTGGAGTCTGAGGTGCCGATGGTGACCCCTCGGGTCTTAGCAGATGAAAGTTGATGGAAGTGGTGGAGATGGGGGCTAAGGCCTTTGGGGTCACACACAGGATACGTGGTGGAGAGGGAGGGACCAAATAGCGAGGGGCAGGGGTTCCTGCAGAGCCACAGAGGGTAGGCTGGGAGGGGCCTTTCTGCAAGTGCCCATGCTCCCCCACTGCCATCCTGTGCTCTGGGCGCAGCTGCAGCTTCCTTTTCTGTTGCTGTCAACCTTTGCTTCTGAGCAAGCATGCTCCTCCTCCTCTGTGGGGCAGCCCCTTCTCACCATTCCTCTCTGTTCACCTGCTCCCGAGGAAGAGGAAGCACCCAGGCACACACATGAGGACTAGAAGGAGTTCCTTCATCGCTTTCTCCTCCTCATCCGTTAGATTTCTACTGAGGGAATGAAGTCTTATTATCTGTGAAGGTTGGATGAACCTGAGCTTGAACCCAGGCTGGTTTCACTCCCAAACCTCTCTTTTTACCACTCAGCCCTCGTGGTTTAACAAGCCTTTGGCTCAGGGGTATCCCTGCCCAGCACTGAACCCCAGTTAGAGATATTTGAGGACTTAAGGAATCTGAGTTCAAAGATTACTCACTTCTGCTTCTTTTGAATTTAGACACTATGAGAAGCCTGGGAACTTATCCAACATAGGAAACGTGGCTTTCATAGGGAAATTTCTTTTTAATTTCAAGTAACTAACTTAGTAGTAAGTTTTTGGAATGTAGGGAGTTGGCCTTGCAGAGTTGGGGTTCTGCCTGTCTGTTGTGTAAGAGACAGCAGGGTTCCAGCGAGGAAGGGGTGATGTAGTGGAAAGAGTCCTGCACCAGGAGCTGGAAGGCCTCTGCCTTAGTCATGGATCTGTCACAGTTACTGTGATCCTGAGCCAGTCCCTCTGAGCTTGAGGTTTTCATTTCTTTTTCAGTAAAATCAAGTTGGACAAGAAGATCTTGAAGATTCTTTTCAGAAGTTATTATCCACTATCGAATAATATGCAAAAGTGAAAGTAGTTGTGGTAATTTTTGGATGATTTTATAGAAACCTGGTTTTATTAAAGTTTCTTTTTTATTCTAGCAGAAAAGGCTGGGCTGCCTTAACTTTTTCTATACCCTAGCATTTGTGTCCACTTGGGCTGTTCACTGGCCAGGTGTTATAGAAGAATGGAGACATCCCTCCTTGTGGCTTTGGTAGGACTGGTGTGGGTACAAGCAAGTAGATTTCTCTCTAACTGCTTTTTTCAGTTCTTTGATTTTTGATATATTAGATAGCTAAAAATAATTGATATCAAATTACTTTATATTGCTAATCTTAGAAGGTTCACAGTAATTTAAAGACAGCAACAAATAGTAATCTGTTTCCCATGGCACACTAACCCATTGCAACTCTGATTTGCATGATTTCTGGGTTAAAAAACCCCACATACTGACCACTCTGTTAGTGAGAACTTTAATTTCCAGAGAGCAACTAATTTAAAGTTAAAAATTTTAGTAAAATCCAAATTAGTTGGGTGGCTGTTTTCCCTTTCTATCATCTCTGTACAGTTAGGATCAAATACTTAGGAACTCTTTTCTGATAGCCTGGTAGGCTGCTATAAGCTTTTTGCCCAAGTGCCAACTTATTTGCAGAAAATATAAATGTCTTTAATGCTTTCTTGATGCCTTTAAGCTTAGGAGATACTAAATATTGGAAAAATTAAAATGTAGTCATTTCTTCAAAGTGTTTCACAGATGGATTAACAATGCAATCATTTTCTTTAATAGATTTTTTTCTTATTTGGGGCCCTGCTTACTGAAAAATACTGAGATATAAAATTCAGTCAGACAATAGGTTCTTAAGATAAAAAGAAACCCACAATACTGATGAAAATGTTCTTCCTCAATGATAGAGCAGGGAGTTTTTGCAGTGACATTACATAGCTTTAATTTTATTAGAAGTCTCATTCTTCCAATAACTGGCATTCAACTTGGACCATATCTGTGGCTTGGTTGATAATTCTCTTGGGAAACATGCCACTATACTTGAGTTTTCAGATGATTGTGTCAATATTGGCATGTGGAAGAAATGAACTATGTGCCTCTCTGATAGAAGATATTTGGGGAAAGGATTAGCAAAGGACAAATCAGAGCAATAAAGATTCCTTTCATTAATAACGTTTGAATGGTTCCTAAGGAAATTTGACCCTTAAAATTCTTCCAGAAAACTAATAACTGCTATTTGAGATGCGCAGTGTGGCTGACTTCTGGGTCCTTCTGTAAGCTTCCTGTGTGCTGCTGTGCTGGGCGGTGCTGTGGTGCAGCTTGGACCTCAGCACCCAGGAGGCTCAGGCCAGGACAGATCGACTCCTGTGGAGTGAGTCAGGCCCAGCCAAGGAAACTTGGGTCGAGGGGATAAAAATTCCATCAGTGAACACTTAAGAGACATTGCACTTCTTTTCCTTTGGTAACTGCCAGTGTGATAACTTGCAGAAGTGGAGAAAGAGAGGGAGTGCAAGTGGAGAAAGAGAGGGAGTTCCAGGGACACAGAGCTGGGGGAGAGACCTGGAAGGGTCCCCAGGAGGAGGAGGAGGAGGAGGAGAAGGAGGAGGAAGAGGTGGCTTGACTTCAGTGGAAACAAGAACAAAGACCCATCTCTCAGCCCTCTTTGTCCCTTTCCATGTTGCTCCTCTCCTCCTCTCGTCCTCCCTCCTTTCTTCAGTACCATAAGCCCCCAAACACACTCAGGAATACATACCTTTCAGTCTCTCTGTCTGTGTCTGTCTGTCTGTCTGTCTGTCTGTCTGTCTCTCTCTCTCTCTCTCTCACACACACACACACACACACACACACACACACACACACGGACAAATTGCCAAGGGATGTTTAAAACTTTTAAAATAAAAGCAAAATAGAAATATAAGAAGTGGTGGGATGATTTTAAGCAGAAAAATTTAGACACAAGTGGTTCTCAGAACTTGCGAGAAACACAAGCATCAATATTTGATTGGCTTCCAGTGATCATGGACCTGAAAGTGGCCTGAGCTTGCTTGTGCAGAGCTCTGGGTGGGAGCCAGGAGTTGGCACAAAGGGTACGGGGCCACCTCAATCCATTGTGGAGGCCATCTAGTTCATTGCTCTGTCCCTGATACTGTTATCCAGGGGTGGAGTGGGAGAGGGCTTGAGTGACGGCCTCCTGATATTTCTAGGTTCACTAAATACCTGTGAGCGATTGATTGATCTTCCACACACTGATTTAAACCAAGGTTCCCAGTATGTTTTATTTTGAGGGCCAATACCTATTGACTGATGATGGAGTTCTGATATGCTGTGTCTAGAATAATCTAAGGCCTGCCAGAGATGGCTGATCAGATTTAGTATCTGCCGTGAGGATCATGGGAGAAAGGTTTTTGTTTTATTTTTTCCTTCCCTGATATTATTCTAAATCATGTTAACTATAGCATTTTCTTCCTCTCTTCTCCATACATAGGTACATTTTACTTACTCGGACTATGTCTGAGACTGAGTTTGACCTTAGTTCTAAACCATAAAATTAGAGCAAGTCCTCAAAGTAGATAATTCTGTCAGTAGCATGTCGACACTTATCCCCTGGTATGCCCTTTCCCCCTCCCTGCTGTCCTCCCCAACCCCAGCACATATGAATCCAGTAATCCTGATATGCTGAAGAAATGACCATGCACTAACCCTCCTGCTGCCCACACCCCTGGGTTGGGTTGATACTTTAGTCCAGGTTATTCCAGAGAAAGGGGGTGGCTCATGCTGCCCTGAAGGACCACTGTGCACTAAGAATGGGTGAACAAACCTTCAAGTATTGCATGAAACTTTGTCTGGTTTTGACACCTGGGCTGGTTTTCCTGGACCTGACCACTCCTGCTGCCCAGCAAGATGGCTCTTTAAAGTAGATGGAGACATTGCATCCTCCAAGGTGACCCTGGGAAATCAAGAGGTGAGCTCCCCACCCTTTTTGTCTTTTGAGACTGAAGTAGCCTCCTTGGTTTCCATTTTGCTTTTCTGGTCATTTGCTAGTACTTCTGACAAACTTCCAGCACCCTGCAGCGTGATTTTGCTTCAGGGTAGTTAGAAAGTCATGGCGTGCAAATTATCTTTGATATTCGGAACTTGAACTGTTCTTTCCCCTGGGCCCTGTTCCTGAGAGAACTACCTGTGCTGGTCAGAGAGCTGTGCCCCCCCCCCTATGGCTGCCCTCGTTGCTCTCCAGCTGGGATCACCTCTCCTCCCTTCTGGGGCAGGGCACAAGGTTGGCCTAGCTGGACCCAGCATGGAGGCCACACGTGAGGATGCGGGGAGCTCTGGTGGCTTGGACTCAAATCCCAGCTCCTTAGCTTATAGTTGAGGGAAGATCACATGACTTTTCTTTCCTCAGTTGACTCAATTTGTAAAACCAAGGAAACACTACTCCCTTCTGGTGGGGCCATTGTGGGGACCGGCTAGGGGTGTGTGTGAAGTGCGGCACATACCACGCAGCATCCTGGAAGCACTCCGGGCTGGCCTTGGTATTAGTCAACACCACTCTGTCCTCGTGGATGTGCTCTCATAAGACCTGGTGCTCTCCTCCCACATCAGGCAGGGAGGGAGATGGCTCCAGGCATCCCGTAGCTAAGCGCCCACAACAGTTCACACCCTGTGGGAATTGGGGACACTTGTTAAAGTGGATCCAAATGCCAAGAAACCCTGAATGGTTTGCAGCCTGAAGGGAGAGGGTCGGGCCGCCCCACAGGAGGACAGGTGGGTGGCCCCCCAAGCTCCCACAGGCTCCCCACTCCCACTCTGAGGAGGCATGAAGACAGGTGCTCCCTGTGAAGCTTCTGGGTGCAGGAGGGGAAGCAACACAGCAAGAACCAGTTGGATTGGGAGTGCTGATGCGTGGCAGCCATACTTTTCTTCACTGGGCCTCAGTCTTCTGAGAGGGTCTCTGATGTTCCTGTCACCTTACTGACGCTGCACTACCAAAGCCACATGTAGAGCGGGTACCTCTCCCACAGTGTGGGTCATGCAGTGGAGAGGCCCAGACAGGGCGGAGGACAGGGCCATTAGGGAAAAATGTGGCACTAAGAATAGCCAGCTACACACAGTGATAAGGGCCCAGATGGTTGGGGAAGTCAGTTGGGGACAGGCAAGGTGGAGGTGGTGGGGAAGAACAGGGCGATAAGATAGGGGCACAGGAATGCACAGCGGGGCTCTGGAGTGCCTGGGCTAGGGCTGGAGCCCCCCCTGGCTGTGCCCTGTGGGTGTGAGCAGGTGGAAAGAAAGGGCCTGCTCCAACGTGGGCAAATCACAGCAGTTCAGAGCCCAGGGTTTTAGTAGTCTTATTATAGGCCTTTGTCCCACCCCAGCACTTCATAGGGAGGGAAATCTGTGGCTCAGACATGTGAATGGACCACCTGGAGGTTGATGGCAGACTAGTCCAACCCCAGGTCCTCTGGCTCCTCCCCCAGGCTTCCTCCTACCCCCACCCCAGGGCCTGCTGTGGCTGCTGCCTACGCCTGCGCCTGCACCTGCTGGCCTCTGCTCCATGGAAGTAAGGGGTGCCCCCCGTGAGGGCTGGCAAGGGTGCTGGCATCAGTCACCCACCATAAACATGGAGCCCCTTCTAGGAGGCAGGTTTGGGAATGAGAAGTCTAAGGCCTGTTCCTTTCTGGAACTTGGGGAGGAGAAGAGACAACCAATTAACAAGGACATGAGCAGACACTGTGTTAGTTTCAACTTGCGGCAAGAGGTAGGGTGAGACTTAGAGTGAATTTTTCTGTTTTACATATGCCCCCCACCCAGCCAAGTACTAGGAACAGAGCCGCATAGAGTTAACAAATATTGACCTTCTTGGATGATTACTGTTTATTTATTCTTTGTGCAACTTAAGATATTTTCCCCATGGCCAGGTTTTGTGGACTAGGGCACAGATTAAGGGGCATGTGCAATCCCCACTCAGAGGTCCCTGAACCTAGTTGATAGCCTCCTTTTCTGCCCTGATCAACCACCATGTCTATAATTGCCTCATCCAGGGCTATGACATTAAGGTGGGGCAGGGCTCCAGGACACTTGTCCCTCCCCTGGATCCTGTGCACAGCAGACTGGCTGGGCCTCCCTTCAGGTATTCACCACCTTGTCCTTTAGTACAGGGAGCTCCCAGATGGCATGTTCAGGACACTGGCATAAAGCTCCAAGATGGTATGTTTAGAAACCGCTTCATAAGCACTGAGAAAGCAAACGCTTTGTCCTCTGCTATCCAGGGGTGGCTGATGTCGGCAGGGAACCTCTTGGCAGGCACCTCAGGCTCAACAAGGGTTTGCAAGGCCTCATCGCCTTTGGTTGGATCTCAGTATGAAACCAGTCGGTGCTCTGACCAGGATTTAAGAGCATTCAAGCTGTTCCGGAACTGGGAGCTTCAGCGAGCCCTGAGGGAAGTCGTCAGAGGGTTGAGGGGGTGGTGGTGAGTCTGTGGGGGAAGCTCCAGTGCTCTGTGGCCAAGCCAGAATAAGCATGATTATTTCCACAAATCAAGCCATTTTCATGCATATTTCCCCTTGTGTCCTGATCTATGTAATTATGGAATGCATATGTGTGGGAAGGAGTCTTTGGAAAACTAGTTCCTGCTCTTTGTCAAGAGGCTAAAAAAGCTTAGGAAATTGGTTCACGAGGAAATTCTGTAATGGAGAGCTGGCAGGAATTCCAGATGGTAGGAGAGGGTGGTGTGCCTGAGGCAGGGGCTGGGCCTGAGTGACTTTGTCCCCTGGAGTTCAGCAAAGGTCAGATGAAGACCAGGGTGCACAAGGAATAGGTGTGAGCATGGTTGTGCGCATGCTCTTAAAGTCAGGAGAACTGGGTAGGCTTCTCTTCTGTCCCTGAGTGGAAACTGCACCCTTGTTTGCTCACTATTGTCTCTTCAATGCTTCATAGGTGCTTGCCTCATAGAAGATGCTCAATAAATATTAGTGGGATGAATGAGCATCCTGCCATCTCCCTGGCTCCAGTGTCTGCAGGTGTTCTGGGAAAGAAGTGGATTAGCTCAGAGCTGGCAAAGGATTTTATGGTTCATGTGTAAGACAGTTGTGTTGCAGGGACAGGGGATCTTTGTGGGGAGATTTCTGGTAGACATATCTGTCATGGAATGGGGTGGGAATGACAGTACACACCCAAGCATCCTCCCAGTGGGATTTTCTGAAGTCCTTGCATTCACTCAAACCTATATAGTTCTGTGATTACATAACATGTTGAGATTTTTATTATTTGAAGAGATTTTTTTTTGGCGGTACCAGAGGTTGAACGCAGGGGCATTCTATCTCCACGCTACGCCCCCGGCCCTATTTTTTATACTTTTATTTTGAAACTGGGTCTCACGAAGTTGCGGAGGGCCTCACTAGGTAGAGAGAGAGAGAGAGAGACAGGGAGAGAGAGAGAGAGAGAGAGAGAGAAGAGCAGAGGCTGGCCGCGAACCCAGATCCTCTGGTCTCCGCCTCCCAAAGTACTGGGATTACAAGCGTGTGCCACCATGCCTGACCCGAAGAGACTTTTAACTGGTGTGGTGCTAGGTGGTCTGTACAGATACCAGATCCATTCAACGGCTTTCTATGTTCCTGGGTAATCAAAATGAGACAAGCCACTCTGCCTGCAGAAAGCAAAAAGCAGACAGTTAGCCAGGGCTCAGTTCTGAATCCTGCTTAGCCTTAGAATGTTGGGCAGAATCTTAAAGACCTCTGGCTGTTGATGTCCTTGCTGGCAGTAAGGGATAAGAAGACCAAAGTTGTGGAGTTGGAAATGAAGTAACAGGTAAAGAGCCTCCTGGTCAGGTGGTACGTGGTGGTGAGTGAGTGGTAGGCCGCAGTAGCTTGGCACCTTCCCATGGAATTTTCCCCTATAGATGACCAGGGAGGTGACGGCATCTGGTGTGGATAACCTGCTTTACCTCTCAAGAACAGAGACCTGAGGGCTTTCAGCCTTGGCTTACAGTGCCCATGAGCATTCCCCTTGGCTCATGTAGTGAAAAGCGCTAGAGGCAACATTACTCCTGCATTTCTGCCATAAAATAAAAGGGCCGAGGGTGTGTGCTTTTTCAAGAGGGTCGATTTGGGAAGGTGGAGATGCCGCTCCTGCTACTCTGCCCAGCCCACAAAGCAGAGGAATGTGTTGATGCTGTTCCAAGTGTCATAAAATGGTGGCAGCCACGCTTCTTCCATGATGCTCCATCTTACCCTGAGGCTCTGCACTTGGCTCTGCTCCCACCTGACCTGAGCTGGCTTGCATCCTGCTGTATCATGTGATCCCTCCCTCAAGGTTTCCTGTGGCTGCACCTCCTCCCCAAGGCTTCAAGGTTGTTATGCATGGAAACCACCCCCTGTGGTTCACTAGGTCACCCTGTGTCCATGGCAGGCAAGCCGTTGTGGACGACTGCCTTGCCCTGGCTGCCCCGGCTTTCTCCTGAGTGTTTGGTTCACTTAAAACAAAGAGCAGCCATGCAATTAGGATCAGCACAATGGTCTATTCAGCACTTCTCCCAGGAAAGACTCCTTTTGTCTAGAGTGCTGACTTTGGAACGTTCTTCTTGAGGTTTGGTGTAGGAAATTAGAATCACCAGGGCAAAGACAGCAAAAGAGAACTTCCCTGTGGGAAAATGACCCCATTTAAAGGTGGTTGGGTTTCTGCTACTCCCACAATTGCTTGCTGTCTATCCACAGCATAAATGATATTTTCTTTGCTGCACATGGAAAGGTTATTTGTTTTAGGGACATAGCTTCCAGAGTACTTTTTATTTCCATCCCAAAGACTTTTACATCAACAAGATGATATGAGTAATGATTTTCATAGCTTTTGTGGGCAGTAACAAAATACCTGTGAAAGACCCCAACCTAGGTGGAGAACCAATTGCTGTTTCTAATCATTTCAGTACCCAGGTTCCTGAAAGTCAGCCAATTCTGGTTGAGAGGATAAAAACCTTCTAACTCAGATAATGATGTTGCATGAAAAAAAGTGAAAGTCTTGAACCAAAAATGAAGAGTGCTAATTGCAAATTCTACTTTTCTATTGTGCATATCTTGTCATAATCTTAGATACATGTAATTTGTACATGATTTCCATTAGAGATGCAATGTTTACAAACTTTCAAGTGTGAGTTAGTATCTGGTAGTACCTGTAACTGATGCTTCTTCTGTAGGCTTTATTTGAGGGAGCTCAAGATTGCTGGTGTTAGTATCATGCCAGCCAGTCTCATGGTAGTTCCTCACAGTGACTGTGATATCTTCTGTCTTTTATGAGTGAGAAAAAACTGACTTATGCAAGGTCACATGTTGAGGAGCTTGAATTTTTAAAAACAGCGTTATTGAGATAAATTTACATGCCACCAAATTCCTCCTTTTAAAGGATACAATTTAATGTTTTTACTATATTCACAAAATTGTGTAGCCATTGCTAGTATCTAATTGCGACTGTTTCCATCACCCCTATGGGAAATATACTCATTAGCAATAACTCCTTACTTCTTGTTATATTCTTTCCAGCCCTAGGTAACCACTGATCTACTTTCTGTCTCTGTTAATCAGCTTTCCGTCACTGCAACAATATACTTGGGAAAAATCAACTTAAGGGAGGAAACATTTATTTAGCTCATGGTTTCAATGTACAGTCATTTGGCTCCATTATTTTTGGGCCTGTGGCGAGGCAGAACATCATGGTGGGAGGACATGGTTGAGAAGAGCAATGCTGCTCACCCCATGGAAGCTGGGAAGTAAAGAGAAGAAGGGACTGGGGTCTCAATGTCTCCTTCAAGGGCACACCCCCAGTGACCTAACTTCCTCCCACATTGCCCCTGCCTGTTAAAGGTTCCACCACCTTCCAATAGCATCACAGGTTGGTGACCAAGCCTTCAGTATATGGACTTTTGGGGGGACATTTAGGATTCAAACCATAATACTGTGTGTATTTGCCTACTCTGGACTATTCATATAAATAGAATCTCACAGTGTGTAGTTTTTGGTAACTGGCTTCTTTCAGTTGGCATACTGTTTCTGAGCTTCATCCATGCCATAACATATATCAGTGCTTCATTTTTATCTATTGCTGAAAAATATTCCATTGCATGCATATATTACATTTCATGTATCCATCCAGTTAGTTGATGGATTTTTGGGTTGTTCCCAGTTTGGGGTCATTATGGGTAATACTTCTGTGAACACTGTGTGGACATCAAGAGCTAGAATTTAGACCACTTTGCTATCTGAATGTGACTGTTAGTAACATTTTGCATATACTGTAAAGGAATATAGAATTTTATAATAGGCAGAGTCCTTCAAAGTGATCAGATCCAGCCAGGCGTGGTGGCGCACGCTTGTAATCTCAGTACTTGGGGAGGCTGAGACCGGAGGATCCGGGTTCACGACCAACCTCAGCTACTTAGTGAGGCCCTCCGCAACTTAGTGAGACCCTGTTTCAAAATAAAGAATAAAAATAGGGCTGGGGGTGTAGCTCAGAGGTAGAATGCCCCTGGGTTCAGTCCCCGGTACTGCAAAAAAAAAAAAAAAAGTGATCAGATCCAAACTTGAGCCCCCTTCCCCTGTAGGCAGGGCATGAACTCCACAACATGAAATGAGGTCCTCCACTCTCCCCTACTCTGTGTCATTCCTGGACCTGCAACCACCAATTTCTTTCTCTTAGAGCTTGTCCAAATTTCATCCTCTCAAATCTGCCACATACCTGACGAATGAGACCCTGCACTGTCACCCACCTCTCCTCCCTGGGTGATGAGCAAACTCATCCAGGAGTGAGAAACTCTACTGAATCACACAGCTAGGCCCAGAGCTCTGATTCTCCAATTTTTAGTCTACAGGGAGTTTTTACTCCTCCATATTACCTCTGGACATGTTCAGGATGCTTCATTATCTATAAAATATGAATAACTTCCTCACTGCATCAGCACATGAGAAATGGAGAGACCCATGGCCTTTCTGCATTGACATAGTAGAAGAGAGAAAACTAAAAAGAAGCTATTTAGCAGGGCCCTGCATTGTTCTCTGGGACTGTTGCTAGTCCTCAGGTACCCTGTGTCTAGGCTCCCTCCACAGTATTTCCATTCCACAGGGATGTATCAGAACTTTGTGAAGGAAACTCTCTATTTTAGACCATAGTTTTGGAGGAGCTTCCTCTGGTATTAGTAATACTTGGAACCCATTTTGGGAAACATCTGGTCCTAGTATTGCTGATACCCAATCCCCACCACTTGCACTGTGATATGGTCATATGGCAGTGACATCCAAGTTCTCTAAGTATTTGGTTCTTTTACTTATGACTTTTTTTATCTGTTGACCTTGAACAGTTTAAGTTGGAACTTAGAAAACAAATTTCTCTTAATATCTAAGTATCATAGAACAGTAAAAAGACCTTGGGGGGGGGGACTTAGAGGTCCCTGAAGAACCATCTCAGTTTTGGGTCGACCTTGTAAAACAGGAACAGTTGTACTACCAAAGCTTTATCTATCTGCTTGCCTTACTACCACCTCTACCGTGTCTGTAGGGACATAGCCCTTTCGTTTTGTCTCATGAATCAGGTCAGTCCCTACAGGAGAGATATATCAATGGTGCTTGGAATGCAGACTGGAGGAAGGGGTTAGGATTTAGACATCAATGTTTTACTTCTATTGATTTGGGCAAATACCTTGAAGTTAATTCATTTGTTGTCCCGGCTGTTGCTTGGGTTGCATTCTTGTCCTAATGCAAGTTTGAATTTTTTGAGCGGCAAGCTCAAAAAAATTTTTTGGAAGGCAAGCTTCAAGCTGAGCCCTCAGCTTCCCTGCAGCAGGAAGCTTGGAGCCTGACAGTCCTTGGAGTCAGAGGAGGCTGAAACCAGGAAGGCAGGTGTCCAAGGAGAGTGGACTGGAGAGTGAGGGCAAGCCCTGGAGGCCCCAGGAGAGAACCCTGGTGGCTGAGGTCTGGCTCAGTTGGTTCAGCGTCCCCCCCGTTTGACCACCTCTGCCCCTCACCCAGTGTCATCCTGAGCCTCTGGGGTGGGAGAGGCTCACAGAGCTGGGAGGCCAGATGCCCTGTGGCCTTGACCTAGACTGGATTCCTGAAGTCTCTGTCAGGTTAGGCCTTCTGGACTCTGTGAAGTTTGGCCAGATCCCTGTAAGCTGAGGCCAGAGCTTATTGGGGATTGAGCCATTTCTGGCTAGTTTTGGACCCAGGTCAGTGTTCAGGGTCTTTTGAGTAGGTCAGGTATCCCAAGGCTCTTAGGAGGGTAGGGCTGGCACCAGGATGTTGAAGGGGTCCAGGTCTTCTGGGCATCTCAGGTCTTCTGCATTTTGTGAAACACCAGGGTCTTATGTGCTCAGGCCACTGATAATGAAAAATATGTGTGTTTGGAGGTGGTAGGGGAGGAGACAAGAGAGATTTGCTGGAAAAAAATAAAGTTACATAAACATAGTGTTGCCACATGTCCCAGAAGTTCTCCAAAGTATGTATATACCTAAGAGAATTGAAAATGTGTTTCCTATAAAAATTTGTACCTGAATGGTCACAACAGCATTATTCACAATAATCAAAAGGTGGAACAACCCAAATGCCCATCAATTGATGAACTGGGAAACACAGTATGGCATATACACACAGTGGGATATTAGTTAGCCATAAAAAGTACTGGTTGTGGTACATGATATAACACTGAAGACATTATGTTAAGTGAAAGAAGCCAGACATAAAGGCCACATGTTGTATAATTCCACTTACACACTTACACATTTGCCTATTCTGGAGAATTTATATAAGATAGAAAGTAGATTAGTGGTTGCTGGGAACTGGGAGGAGGGGTGAGTAGAGAAATATTGTAAATGGGTATGGGGTTTCTTTTCAGAGTGATGAAAGTGTTCATAACTGAGTAGTGGTAGTGATTGCCCAACTTTGTGAATATACTAAAGGCTTTTTAATTTTGCAGTTTAAAAGGGTGAGTTTTATGGTATGTGAAGTACATCTCAATACAACAAACAAGGTTCATGTCTTCTACTTAGAGTACAGAAATGTTTTAAACTCTTCATTTGCTTACTTAATCATTAAGGTGTTTGAGTCTGCAGGATGGGGTGGGAGAGCATGCTTTTCATGGCAATGTTCCCTTACCTACCCCTTCCTGTAGCGCCAGGGTGGTTTATGTCCCTGCTCAGCCCAGATGTGTCCAGGTTCCCTTATTTTTGTGGGCATCAATTCTCACCTGTCCTTGGAGACTTTAGTAGCTTGGTAGCACCTGTGGGGTTGAGTAACACCAGGGATGGTATCCTGTAGGACCCTCCTGGTAGTTTGACATTCTCAGCTACTCTATGGTCTTTGCCGAGGCCCCAACCATGGGTGTGGAGGGCTGTGACTGTGACTCCTCACTGGCTGCTACAGAGTACTTTTTACATAGTCAGATCAAGTAGTCTGAACTCAGTGAGGAAATTGAGAATTTGAGAAATTGAGAATTCTCATGTGTGTGTGGTATGCGTGTGTGTATGGGTGTGTGTGCGTGCGTGCATGTGTGTGTGTGTG
>PVJS01018285.1:0-21313 GCA_004027185.1 Glis glis | reverse complement strand
TGCTGGGGGATGCATCTTGGAAGTAGAATGCCCTTGGTTTAATCCGTAGTATCCAGAAACAAAAAGGCTGTCTAAATTAATCTAAATATATAAGTAAGCTATCAGTAATATGTATAAAAGGACTAAACTCTAAGGTTAAAAGACAATTGTCTGAATTTTTAAAATACTTAGATTATGGCCTGATTACAAGAGATGTACTTCAAATACAAGGACTCAGAACTGTTGAAAGTCCCTGTGTAGAAAAATAATAGTGAGGTGATTGGACACGAAGCTCAGTGGTAGAACTTGGGCTTGCAATGCACAGGCCTCAGGCTAAATCCCAGACCCAACACACACACACACACACACACACACACACACACACACACACACATGCGTGTGTGCGGCAAGTACTAACTAAAAGAAAGCAGCTAGCTGGGTGTGGTGGCACAGGCTTATAATCCCAGTACTTGGGAGGCTGAGACAGGAGGATTGCAAGTTCGTGGCCAGCCTCAGCAACTTAGTGAGACCTTGTTTCAAAATGAAAAATAAAAAAAGGCTAGGGGTGTAGAATGCCCCTGGGTTTGATCCCCAGTAGCAAAAACAAACAAGCAAGCAAGCAAGCAAGCAAGCAAGCAAGCAAGCAAGCAAGCAAACAGCTGTAGCTACATTAAAATAAGGTAAAAGTAGGTGTTAAGGGAGAAAAGTATATTAGGGATTTGATGGTCACTGGATTACAACAGAAGGCTCAACTCACCAGGAAGCTAGAATCCCAGTACTTGGGAGGCTGAGACAGGAGGGTTGCAGGTTTGAGGGCAGCCTCAGCAACTTAGTGAGACCCTTAGCAATGTAGTGAGACCTTGTTTCAAAATAAAAAATAAAATAGGACTGGGGGTGTGACTTGGAGCTAGAAAGTCCCTGGGTTCAACCTCTAGTACCACAAAAGACAAACAAAGCCGGGCGTGGTGGCGCGCGCTTGTAATCCCAGTACTTGGGAGGCTGAGACAGGAGGATCGCAGGTTCATGGCCAACCTCAGCTACTTAGTGAGGCCCTCCACAACTTAGTGAGACCCTGTTTCAAAATAAAGAATAATAATTAGGGCTGGGGGTGTAGCTTGGAGGTAGAATGCCCCTGGGTTCAATCCCCAGTACCGCCAAAAAACAAAACAAAAACAAACAACAGCCAAGCCCATCACAAGTCATAAATCTTTAATAAAAGTAAGAGCATGGTTAACGTAAATCTTGGGTGAGAGCAAGGGTCTAAATTTGATCTGGGTGGTGAGCTCATGGTGAGCATTTCATTACTATTCTTTAACAGATACACACACTCTTTTGTGTGTATGATATAATCACAGTGTTGTACACTAAAAACCTGATGAATGTATACACAGGAACAGACTTGTTTCTTTCAGGATAAAAATGATAAAGAAAGGGTACGGAGAGGAGTCTCTAGGGGTCAGAGCTGATGGGCACAGGGGGGACAGAATTAGAGCTGAGCTGTAAATATCGGTGACGCCCCCATATCAGGGTGAGCAAGAAACCCAAGGATTTGATCTAGATCAAGTTCTCCACCCTTCGTGGAGAACACAGAGAGGGTGTTAGAAGCCGATGCAGCTCTTTGTGATTCTGGAAACTTCCCCGGCAGAGGAGGGGGCACGCACACCATTCCCTGCGTTGCATTGGGGGGACACTGGATCCTGGGTCTAGACACTTTCTTCCTTCAGAAGTGCTGTGGTTTGAGTGTGCTTTGTCCCCTCTGACACTCACACTGGAACATAATCACCATCGTGGAGACCTTGGAGGTGGGTCTTGTAAGAGGTGACGAGGAGCTCAGGAGCGCTCGGTGCCTTTCTCTCGGGACTGGGTTTGTTCTTGCGGTAGTGAGCTGGTCCTTGCTTTCTTGGGCCTGGATTGGTCACCACGGGAGTGGGTCATTATAAAGCATATTTGGCCTCTTCTCTGCACATGGGCTTGCCCTTCCGGCTTCCGCTGTGTTATGAAGCAGCTTGAGGTCCTCACCGGATGGGGCTGCCTGATCTTGAACTTCCCAGCCTCTCGGACTGAGAGCCTAAACAAACCTCTTTCCTTTATAAATTAACCAGCCTCAGATATTCTGTCATAGCAACAGAAAATGGGCAAGGCAATATGGGTTTAGATCAAATAAACAATACCCACCCAGGTGCTAACTTTAATTGCAGGACCAGCCAGCCCTTGTGCTGGTGGGAAGGGTGCTGAGACTAAGCGAGACCTGCGAGGTCCGTGCTCATAAGGAGGGTCTGGCCGCTCCCTGCAGGTGGCCCCGGCTGTCCCTAGCACCGTCCACCTGGCTGAAGCTCAGGAGGCAGCTCACAGCCACACAACTGGCACTGAGGGCAGGAGACAGTGGCGGGGTCCAGGCTGTGGGAATCCGGTAGGGAACTGTGGAGAGGATGCATAGAAATGGAAATGACCGTGCACCTGATGGGTAGTGCCCACACACCCTGCTCCCTCTTAGGGACTGGAGAGGAAACCCACGTTTGCTAAAATGGCCTGCTGCTTCCTCTCTGTGTTAGCTTGTGCGTCACTGTGACCAAAATACCTGGCATAAACTACTTAGAGGAGGAAAGGTTTACTTGGGCTCATGGTTTTAGAGGTTCAGTCCATAGTTGGCTGGCTCCAAGGTGAGGAGAAGGAGAGCTGCTCAGCTCATGGCAGCTGGAGGGAGGGAGAGAGAGAGAGGGAGAGAGAGGCCAGGGATGGACAGTCCTCAAGGCCACACCTCCAGCGACCCGCCTCCTCCAGCCCTGCCCCGCGCCTGAATCTTCATGCCCTGCCGACACAAGAGCTTTTCTGGGGGACATTCTATATCCAAACCCCAACACTCTCCCTCTGCCCCTCCCACCCCGGCCTCACTGTAATCCCCTCCTGGAAGTGCTTTGACCCAGGGGTTGCAGACCCCAAAGCGGATAAGGCCAGACAGGTGCCCAAAATGGGTATATTACACATGACACAACATGCTTCACATAGTATACATTTTGGTTGCATGCTTCTTAGAAATCGCCTTCTCTCCCATGAAGAAAATTGTTTTATGCTTTTCTTTTTCTTCACATAGGCTTCTACAGCCTGCTTTCTTTCCCACACAAAGAAATATTTCTTTCCACTCTCAAGAGCACATCTGCAGCCCAACATTATTCGCAGCGGATGTAGGGCCCCAGGGTCAGGATGCAGCAGGGAGGGGAGAGGCTTGTGGCAAAATAAATAGCACACGCCCCAATCCAAGGGGACAGCCTGGGTGTGATCCATGCTAGTTCTTATCACCTAAAATGTGGGCCTGGGCAGAATCCACAGGGCTTGGTGACAGGCTGGATGTGGCATGTGGGGTGAGGGGCACAGGAAGTTGAGGGCGATGCTGGGTTTCGGGCCTGAGGACCTGCGTGCAGCAGTAGCACTGCTAAGGGGTGCTTGGGGAGAGGAGGGCAGTGACTCGGTTTGCGACTGGCTGAGGGACATGCTGGAGGCCCGCGGGTCTCGACTCAGCCTGCCTCGGGGAGAGCGCGCCAGCCTCTGGAGTCCCCCTTTCCATCTCTGTGGAGGGAGCGATGCCGTCAGGCCTCCCAGGAAAAGGAGGCTTTGAAGAGTCAGTGGTTCAAGGAACCCTTTTGTTACCCCCGCCCCCGCCCCCGGCCTGGCACAACGGCCTTGATGTGACCCAGAGCCTGGGCTACCCTGCAGGGGACATGCTGGGACTCCTGTGATCTCCTAACCTTAACCCCCTCCTGTGATCTCCCCGCTGGGCTCAGAGCTCATGTAGGGGCGACCCAAGGACTAGAGGCCCCTGGTGTCCTCTTGCTCTGCGGTCCCAGACTCTGCAGTTACCCAGCGCCTGGGACTTGGTTCCGGTGGTGGGAAGGGAAGGTCGCATGTGTTATCTGGTGGTATGAGTGCAGGAATGGACTTGTGTTTGTGTGTTATCAGTATGTGCTGGGCCCTGTGACAGGCATGCACATGCACATGCTTGTACACACACACACACACACACACAATCCCTGAGGGGTGGGGGCTGGTTTCCCAGCCCTTGTCTGCCGGGGTCGCTGGTTTTGCTTCCTGATTGTCCCTGGAGCGTGGACGCTGTTTCCGGACCTGGCAGAGGCTGGAAGAGGAGGCTCTGTCCGTCTCCTGGTCGGGCCACTCCAGAAGAGAAGAGGCAGCCAACCAATTAAAAAATCTGAACCAGCCGGGTGTGGTGGTGCATGCTTGTAATCCCAGTACTTGGGAGGCTGAGACAGGAGGATCTGGGTTCGTGGCCAGCCTCAGCTACTTAGTGAGGCCCTCCACAACTTAGTGAGACCCTGTTTCAGAATAAAGAATAGAAAATAGGGCCGGGGGTGTAGCTTGGAGGTAGAATGCCCCTGGGTTCAATCCCCAGTGTCGCAAATAAATAAATAAATAAATATGAAAAAATAAATAAATCTGAACCACCCCGTGGAGGTTGGGCAAAACTTCAGGTGGTCAGTATGCAAGTCCCTGCCTTGAAGCAACACCTGCACTTTACAGGGAAACTGAGGCCCAGAGAGGGGCAGGGACTTGCCCAGGTCACACAGCAAGACAGACACAGAGCTGGGGCTAGAACCTGGCCTTCCACCAGCCCCCAAACTGCCCCTGCCCTTTTCCTTTGGTATTTTCCCAGGGCAGTGTAGGTGACAGCACCTAGCCTGGGCCCCTCTGGGACCTGAGCGGCCCTCCCGCCGGCTGTCTCCTCTTTCTCCCTCTGCCCCTCTGCCCTTGGACTCAGGTCTCAGGCAGAGCACAGGTCGAGGGAGGGGGCGCCGGGCCTGGCCTCGATGGCAAGGAAGCTGCTGCCCCCCTGTGGCCAAAGCTGGGAGGTGCCGCCGTGATGGTTAGGCAGCTGTGGGACTCTCCATCAGATCTGCCCGGGGTCCAGGCTGGCCCCTGATGAGGGAGGCTGACCTTCCCTGGACAGGGTTTGAACCCAGCATGGCCCCCACGATGTGTGGCATTGAGGATGTCATTCCTGCCCTCTGGGAGTGTTTCCCCAACTGGGGAAGGGGCGGGCAGGGGCGTTAGTGGAGTTAGTCAGGCACCGCTGTGGCTGCAAGAGCGCCATGCATTGTGCAAGGTGACTGGTGTGCGCGCCCCAGTGTCTGGGGAGGCCACAGGCTGGCCCGGGCAACACTCACCCCAGGGAAAACTGAGCGCTAATGCCTCTGCTGATCCTTCCACCACCCAGGGGGAAGGCGCCGCCGTCACCCTCATGTGACAAGAGAGGGCACGAGTTAGGCAACCTGGCCAAGGCCACGGGGCTATAAGGTCAGCAGAGCCGGGATGGGATCTGGACTCGCCCCATTTCCCACCGCATTTATGGAGAAATGCAGGACTCACCCACAAGGGGCTTCGGACCCCAGCTCACCAGGGTCTGCCAGACACGGGTAGGGGACAAAGCCCAGAGAAGAGGACACACCCAGGAGGTCTGGGCCCTGAGCCCTCCCAGTGGCTGTCTTGCTTGCAGCGTCCTGAGCTTCCATGTGGCCAGAGAGCTCTGTTTGCCTCCACAGCTGCCAAGCCATCTCGGCTTTGGTCTGCCCAAGATAGGTCACCTCGGGGACACCGAGGGCGCCCAGCACCCCTGAGCGGTCTCGTGCAGCTCCGCACTGGCTGATGGAGGGAGGTGGGCAGAAAGGGTTATAACACTTCACCTCAGCCTTTAGACGGCCCTGTCTGACCTCTCACAGGACAGGAGGGGAAACTGAGGCTGGGAGGAGCTGGCAATTCCTAGGTGGCCCAGGAACGGCCATACCCTGCTGCAGGCGCCCTTTCCTCATGAGGACTGTAGGGCTCATTTGATGAGGACAGGCGAGGACGCTGGAGAGGAAGGCGGCCCCTGGTGAACAGTGTTTGAGGACCAGCGTTCTGTCTGCTGGTCTCTTTAGATAGAAGGAGAACGCAGCTCTGGCGGGGCCTGGTCTAACACCGGCAGCGGCCAAAACTGTTGAGACCAAGCATTGCAGAAATAACTAGAGCCTTGTCAGGGAGAGTTGGGAGCCATTTCTGCAACCTGGTAGTGGGTCTGCCAGGCACCCTGTGCCCTCCCAGCCTCCTGGGGCCTGGCAGATTGGGGTTCCTATCTGGGCCCCGACTCCTTTTGCTGTGTGGCATGGGGGAATCATGCTACCTCTCTGAGCCTCATCGGTGAAACAGCAATCAATCCTCCCTAGAAGAATTGGTGGTAGATCAGTTGAAACAGTGTTGCACTCTCCTTCCCCATTCAGCGGGATTATGTAGTTGTAAGTATCTTGGTCACTGTCTAGCACAGGGCTATCCCTTAGTTCACCTTTTGGGGAGAAATGAAGACTTATAGGGTCAGGGTTAGGGACACACATATGACATGTAAAAATGCCGCATTGTGAAAAACACCTGGAGCAGCTGCTGGGGGGAGGAGGCTGCTGCGCCACAGGTGGGGAGCCCGGGACCCCGCGGCCAGGGCTGGGAGAACCCGGGTGGAGAGCACCGGCGCGCTTCTCACCCGTGGCCAGGAGGTGGCGCCCGCTCCTGCCCGCTGGCCGGTGGGCGCAGGCTTCTTGCGGAGGGCGGGCGGTCGTCAGGGTCGCTGCAGCACCAAGGGTGCGTTTTGCGGGTGTGTCTGCGCCAACCTCTCTGCCGGGAGAAGACTTTTGCTCTTCCTTGAAGGACCAGCTGGGGGCAGCGCCAGGTGGGAGCCATGACCCTCAAGGGCGCCCGGCCAGGGTCTCAGGTGCTCAGATGCGGTGGCGGGAAGGGTGGATGAGGGATGGAGGTCAGGACGGGGGTCCTCCAGGAGGGGAAAGAGGCAGGAGCCCTGGGTTCCACTTGATAAAAATGGCCAGATGTATAGGTATATAAAATCGTGCTTTTGAGCAGGTGACGGGTACACGTGATAAGGAAGGAAGGATGGAGAGGAGAGAAGAGGAAGGAAGAAAGGAAGAAGGAAAAGAGGGAAGTAGTTTAGGTAGTACAAAAAAGGGGCATAATGTAAAAGCTAGGTTTATCTGCCTCTGCCCTGTCCCCCCATCCTCCCCTAGGCCACCAATCCCTGTGATCATGACTTGTTTTTTTTTTTTTTTTCGTGGTACTGGGGATTGAACCCAGTGGCATTCTACCTCTGAACCACACCCCCAGCTGTATTTTATTTTATTTTTTAATTTTGAAACAGGGTCTGGCTAAGTTACTGAGTGTGTCTCTAAGTTGCTGAGGCTGGCTGCAATCGTCCTGTCTCAGCCTCCCAAGTACTGGGATCACTGCCTTGCACTGCCACACCCAGCTTGGTAGTGCCTTCTTGAGCATTCTTCCAGAGACATCTCCCTGGATCCGTGTGTGGAAGGGAGTCATGGTACACAAAACTGCTCCCCACCACTGCCTGGGAAGACAGAACCATCTCAAATGGACCCTTAGCTGGAGAGATTTGGGTCCCTCTAGAGAAAGACCTTCTTGAGGGTTTGCAAGCAGAAGGCAAGGGTGGGGACGAGACCCCGAGTGGGTTTAGGGTCTGGCTCCCAGTGCTGGCACCCCTCACCAGGCATGGTGCTTTGCAGCTTGCAGAGCCCCCTTTTTATTCTACACTCAATACTGGGTTTTGAGCCAGGCATAGTGGCGCACACTTGTAAACCCAGTACTTGGGAGGCTGAGTCAGGAGGATCCGGGTTTGCGGCCAGCCTCAGCTACTTAGCGAGGCCCTCTGCAACTTAGTGAGACCCTGTTTCCAAATAAAGAATAAAAAATAGGGCTGGGGGTGTAGTTCAGAGGTACAATGCCCCTGAGTTCAATCCCCGGTACTGCAAAAAGCCAAAAAACAAAAAACTGGGTTTTGTCCTCCTGACAGCTCAGACTAGGGAGTGCTATGGTGTCCTAGTTGCACAGATGGGGACCAGGGCCAGAGAGGTTAAGGGACAGCTGTGTGTCACACAGTTGGTGACAGAAGAGTTAGAGTGCAGATCGGGGCATCCTGGCCATGTCCCCGCACTGTGGTGATCTTCCAGATGGTCAGAGAAAGGCTAGAGGACTTGGGGGCCAGCCTGTGTGCCAGGGAGGAAAGTGAGCCCCAACCAGCCGACCCTGCCCAGGCCCTTCTGATTCAGGGGTTCTTACAGCTGCTTGGAGACCAGTTTCAAAATATTCTCCTGCTCTCCCTCCTCCTTCTTCTCCTTATCCCTCCTCCCTCTCCCCCCTTGTCAGGAATTCGTAAGAAGAGTGGAGAACGGGTTATAATTGCCCCCCGCGGAACTCACCTGCCGTGAAAGGGTGTTAAATAACACGCAATTTACATGTCTTCCCTGTAGGAAATTATAGAATCAGAGCTTTCAAATTAGCAACAGATTTCTCTAATTGAATCTATTTCCCGTACGGCAGGTGAAACGAGAAGCGATCAGGTAGTTCAGGCTCCCCTGCAAATGGACCACCAGACAATTGAAGGAATTAAGTGCTTATCAGAAGTGCAGGTAAAATTGATATTATGTTGCTGGGAAGGTGTCACACGTGCACTGTGTCTACATGATCACTTGTGCGACAGGACAAAGGGTGTCTGCGCCCACAGAGGGAAACGATGTGGATGAGGGTTGGATCGGGAGGAAACAGGGAACTGAGATGGCTACCCCGGACCACCTGCCCCGCTCCAGCCTCTTAGCTCAGAGCCAGGCTCTGGGGAATCCCAATGGTTTTAACATTCCGGGGCCTCAGTTTCCCCCATCTGCAAATGATAGCCATAAATTGGTTGTGGTTAATGTGAGGAATAGATAAGACCATGCATGGGAAGCACTTCAGATGGTCCTGGCACACAGTAGGTGCGCAGTCTATCAACATAGCTTTAGAGTGTTTATAGAGCTACTGTTCAATGTCATTGTTATTTGTTCACCTGGTGGGTTAGTTGTCTATTGCTGCATAATAAATCAACACAGTGCTTGGAGGCTTAAAACACATATATTATCACATAGTCTCTTGTCTCTAAGGAGCAGGAGTCTAGGTTTGGTGGGATTTAGGAATTTTTTTGGGGGGGGTAAGGGATTGAACCAGGGCATTCTACCTTCAAGCTACACCCCCAGCCCTTTTCGTTTTATTCTATTTTATTTATTTATTTATTTTTGGCAGTACCGAGGATTGAACCCAGGGGCATTCTACCTCTAAGCTACACCCCCAGCCCTTTTTTTTATTCTTTATTTTGAAACAGGGTCTCACTAAGTTGCGGAAGGCCTCACTAAATAGCTGAGGCTGGCCGCGAACCCGGATCCTCCTGTCTCAGCCTCCCAAGTACTGGGATTACAAGCGTGCGCTACCATGCCTGGCTTTATTTATTTTATTTCATTTTTTTAAATTTTGAAATGGGGTCTTGCTTAGTTGTTGAGGGCCTCCCTAAATTGCTGAGGCTGATCTCAAACCTGTGCTCCTCCTGTCTTAGTCTCCCACGTACTGGATTATAGGAATATACTCTAGTGCCGGGTTTGGGTTTACGGATCTTTGAGGAGGCTACACTGAGGTTTGGAACAAGGTCTTTGGTCTCACCCGAAAGCTCAGCTGGGGAAGGATCGGCTTCCACGCCCACGGGGCTGTTGGCAGGATTGAGTCCCCGCTGGCTCCTTGCCCTGTAGCCTCTCAGCATGGCAGCTCAACCCAGCAGCCCACTTATCCACGGGAGCCAGTCTGCTGGCCAGACAGAAGCCAGGAGCGTCTGCAACCTCAGTGCAGAAGTGACAGCCCATCGCGGTCCACGGGTTCTACTGGTTAGGATCAAGCCACAGCACTGTCTGTCCTCAAGGGAGGGACGTGAACACCGGGAGGCTGGAAGCTGTCCCTGGCCGGCAGAAACTGTGACAGGCAGAGCAGAGGAGCTCAGCGGGTGTGGTTCCTGCCTGCGGGTGACCGAGCCTGCCTTCCTAAAGGGTCTGGGCCCATGCTGGGCGTGGTGGCGGCACGCTTGTAATCCCAGTACTTGGGAGGCTGAGACCGGAGGATCCCAGGTTCGCGGCCAGCCTCAGCTACTTAGTGAGGCCCTCCGCAACTTAGTGAGACCCTGTTTCCAAATAAAGAATAAAAAATAGGGTTGGGAGTGTAGCTCGGAGGTAGAATGCCCCTGGGTTGAGTCCCCAGTACTGCAGAAAAAAAAAAAGGGTCTGGGCCCTAAGGAGTCCTACCTGAGCTGGGTTCTCGGTTTCTGCGGACTTTGTTCTAATTCTGATTAAGCTGTCAAGGACCTGGGCCGTCTTCACCCTCCCCTGTGCCCTCACACTTGGCTGCCAGCAGTCAGCGCCGACCTCCAGTCCTGGGGACAGATCTCATCGGGTGCAACGTCTGCTTCAAGTCAGGCCTGCACTGGGAAGACCCTCTGACTCATGGACTGATGGAAGGAGCCAACCTTCCTAAGCAAGCCTAGAACCTGCGCCATCTGCCTCGAAAACGCAGGCCTGGAAGAAAATCCTGGCTACCAAGGAAACCCACGGGTCAGAAGCGCCGATGGACCAAGCGGGGGCACAGCTGGACGCGGATCGAAGACGAAATTACCAGTGATAACTATGTCCTACAGGAAAATATCCATCCCAAGGCAAATAAGTTCAGTAAGAAGGAAATGGAAATAAAGATATTTAATTTTTTTTTTGCCATGTTGGGCCTCGAACCCAGGGCCTCATGCATGCTAGGCAAGTGCTCTACCACTGAGCTACATCTCATCCCGGAGGGAAAAATAATCAACTAGAAATAATCGCACCACATTTGATAGATTGGGCAAGGGACTAAATTAATGTAAGGAGCTTCAGTCTGGAAAATACTTGCTCTTGGTGACAATTTAATGCTGACAAAATTCTTTTTTTTTTTTTTTTTTTTTTTGCGGTACTGGGGATTGAACCCAGAGGCGTTTTACCTCTGAGCTACACCCCTGGCCCTCTTTTTCTATACTTTATTTTGAAACCGGGTCTCACGAAGTTGCAGAGGGCCTCACTAAGTAGCTGAGGCTGGCTGCGAACCCGAATCCTCCCGTCTCCGCCTCCCAAGTATTGGGATTACAAGCGTGCGCCACCACGCCCGGCTTGCTGACAAAATTCTGATGGAGACCTTTGCTGTTCATAGAGGGAGAGCTGGGGGCTGGCCCACATCCTGCCCACCCTCCAGGTCCCTCTCTGTCCTTCCAGCGCAGGGACCTCACCCCAGGGATGGTCCCCTCCTCAGGGAGAGAGACCTGATGACAGAGCAGAACCAGCACTGCCAGGCCCGGGGCGGGCTCCCTCCTCGTGTCCTTCAGGGCTGGAGCAACAACCAGGGCTCAGAACAGAGGTGCAGGCTGCCCTGTCTGCCCGGGCTCCAGCAGGGGGACACAGGGCCGCCCAGGCCTACCTGGTCCTGGGCTTAGAGGCCCAGAGCAAGCTCAGCCAGGGGTCGTTGGGGTAGGGCATCCTGCCAAGTCTGGGCAGTTTGGCGGTGGTGGTCAGAGGCGTCTGGAAGGCAGGGGGGTGAGGAACGAGAAATGTCTATAAAGGGAGGAGAGAGTACAGGAGCCAGAGTCAGAGGGTAGGGAGAGATCATTTCTTTTATTGAGCACGTCCAGTGTGCTCTGCACTGCCGTCCTCGCTCCGACGCGGCCCCATGACAATCCAGACTCGGCAAGGGAGCGGCTGGTCAGAGGCCGCCCAAGCGGCAGGTTCCAGGCCCAGGTCCCCCGTCTGTCCCCGCGAGCACAGGCCTCCTGTCCCAGTGCTCCTTGGGAACCTTTCTTAAGGACTAATCCCCCTCCCTCAATTATTCCTCTAATGAAAAGCGCCCTTGTCTTACCCCTGGAAACTCTCTCTGGAAGGGCTGCCCCCCTCCGGCCCTTTGTCCCAGGCCACAGCCCCCAGGCCTTTCCCAACCTGGGCAGGCTGCTCCCACCCCGCTGGTCCCCACTCCCCTTTCCTCTCCGGGGCCCCATCTCAGGAGGCCCTGGTGAGGTCACCTCTGTGTCAACAGGGCTGCACAATGGGGACGGGGCTGCTTTTCTGCTGAAGAGGGAGCTTGGGGAGGGGGAGGAAGAGGCAGGAGGCCGCAATTACAGGTTGCACAATGGTCCATGGTGGAGGGGCCTCGCCAAGGGGGGGCTCTGCCAATTAGAGCTGCTGCTGGGGGTGTCCGCAGGGGGGAGGGGCGGTCGGCCAGGCGGGGACTGGAGGCTCTGGCAGGTAGGTCCCCAATAGATGTTCTGTCTTTCATTCATCCAGGCTGTGAAGATTGCCCGGGTACCTACTGTGTGCCAGGAAGCTCTGTGCTAAACATCAGGGACACAGCAGTGACCAAGTGGACCAGGCTTCGCTTCGACGGAGCAAACACTGTGCCAGGTGACAGCCAATAAGCACATAAATACACACAAACGGCAAATGCGTGTCGCGCTTTTGAGCTGAGTGCACATCCTGAGCGTCGGGGGCATGTGTGGGAGGGACAGAAGCACTGACCAGGTGGTCCGGGCGGCCTTCCTGGAGGAGTGACGTTCAAGCTGGGACCTGGAGAGCAAAACATGGTCCATAGCCGTGCCACGATCAGGGAGGAGTGTTCTAGGCAGAAGACATGACCACAAAGACCCGAGGCAGGGACACGCCTGGCAGGTGCGGGGACCAGAAACACGGGGCCGTGTGGGAGGATGAGAGGGGCGGGTGATGGAAAAGAAGGGGAGGCCAAGGGAGCGGCAGGGTCTGGAGCGGGCTCCCCTCAGCTCAGGAGGGCCACGGCCTGGGCACAGCTGTCCCCAGCGCCCCTGTAGATGGGTATCCTGAGCTGGACCAGGTGGAGCTGTTCACACCACGGAAATTGACAGGCCTGCAGCTCAGGGCTTTGAGAAAGACCGAGGGAGAAGGCCTAAGTGTATGGACAAGCATCTTCCTCCGCTATTCAAAAATTCAGGGAGTGAGGTGTTATTGAGACTGGCATTAATTAAGTGCCTACTGTGTGCAGGTACCTTCTAGACCTCTTCATGCACCTTTCCCTGCTAGTCCTTGCACAGGAGCTCAGGGAGTTTAAGCAACATGACCCAGCACTCAAACCCACACACACCTGAGTATTGGGGTGCTCTGGCAGACGCTGCTTGCTCTGTAGTCCCACCATGGATGGTTGCTGCTTTAAGCAGCTCCCTAATAACTATTCCGTGGTTCCTGCCACGGAAGGTTGCCGCACCAGGCAGCTTCCTGATCAATAGTCTTCTCACATGATACCAACACAAAATCTGATATAATAATTTGGAGAGAATTTAATAACTGGGGGGGTGGGTGAGGGAGGAGATCCAAGATGACAAATTCTCCTGGCCTTCTGTAGCCAGGGCCCTTCTTATATTAAGGGTTCAAACAAGGCAAACAGGAAGAAGATCACAAGTTAAGACCAGGGAGTGGCAAAGTGAGCGTTTCAGGGGAATAGGAGGTCATCAGTGTCCAGCTTTCGGTCCCATCCGGTCCAAGGAAGCTTGTCAGCGTGCGGACAATTTCCACTCAGCATGTACTGTGTACATGGTTAATCTGGTCCGAAATGGTGACCTCATTGCGTGGGCTAAGATGGCCCCCAACACCTGAGCCTGGTCGGGCATGTCCCGTAACTCCGGTAACACCGCTGCACGATGCGAACACTCTACAAAGCCTTCTTCCTGTTAGAGCTGGGGTGCGCGCAGGGATGAGAAGCTCGGCCGATTTCTACTGAGTGCAGGGCGCGCACCTGCTGCCACCTCGGGGGTCTTTCCCACAGTTCTGATGTCATCGGCCCTGTTCACAGATGAGGGAGCCGAGGTGCAGGCCTTCCCTGGGTGCTGTGGCTCTCAGGGCCTGGGTCCGGCTGCTCCAGGATGGCTGGGTAGGTTGGCCTGCAGGTGCTGGGGCTTTCCTTTCCAGTGCTGCCTCCTCCCATCTGCCTGTTCAAAGATACGTCACACTGTCGCTTCAAGGGCTTGGCTTCAGGGGCGGGCGGCTGAGAGAGGAGGGGATTCCTGTGGCCATGTCCCAACCCGCCAGCTCATGTGAAGTGTGGGGTGACCTCGTGCAGGCTCTGAATTTCACCAGCCGGGAAGGAAGGGCCTGGAGGGCAAGGAGCAGTCACAGTTGTCACTGTCCCCTGCTCTGCCCAGCACTGGTCTAGCCCTATGTGGGGCTGCAGTGGGGCTGCAGCCTTGGGAAGCTCAAGCACTTATGGGGACCTATGGGACAGGTGTCTGCCTGGCCCCGCCAGAGATGGGGCTGCAGGGCTGCTGGCCTCCCAAGGGGCACAGACTGGGTCAGCTTTGAGCAGGCCCCCTGGAAGTCACCTGTTCAGCGAAGCGTGGCACCGTGCACTCCCCCCTTCCCAGTCCTTGTCACCTGGGTGTGATGGGTCAAATCCAGGAGTCACACTGTCCTGTGGCTTTGCTGTAACCTCAGTTTCCCCTCCTATGGGTGTGACAAGAGCCATCTCCTAGGGGTTTAGTGAGGTTGGGGGCAACACGAGTAAAGCACTGTCCCTCCTCTGGACTGCTGTCCTCAGCACTGTCCTGAGTCCCAGCGCCAGCCATGACAGCAAGGGATCAACAACCGACGTCTACTGAGGGCGGCTCCAAATGCGTCACCTGCCCTCCCTTATTTAATCCTCAGGATTTTACAAATCAAGAATAAAAGAGGCCTGGGCAGTGCAGTGACTGTCCTGTCCCCGGTCACCTCTGCTGAGTGCTGGGATTCAGAGCCTGCGTTCTGCCTCTCCTTGCGGCCTCCGTTTCTCCCCCTGGGCAGCAGCCCAGCTCCTTCCCCTGCACTAGCACGGAGAACAGGGCCTGGCATGAGGACTGCTGGTCACAGGGAGGGGTGGGATGTGGTCCTCTGGGGCAGTGTGACCCTGATTAGTGGGGTGATCTGCAGGCAGGGAGGCGATTCCAGAGATGAGGCTGGGGGTGGTGGGGCCCTTGGCTAGGTCAGGGCTGGGGTCGGGGAGCAAGTTGGCCCTGAACCTCCATTAAGGGCCAAGGATGCTGGGCGGTAGCACGGTCTCCGTGGCAGGCAGATCCCAGCTGGGAGGAAGCCGATGCACGGGGCGAGCAGACACTGGCTGCTGCCCTAACTGTGCAGACAGAGCGCGCTCTGCCACCCACACACAGCGCCGCTGCACGCGCCCAAGACAAATCAAGATCACTGCCGTGGGCTGCGGCGGAGGAGCCCCGGGGGACTGGGGCAAACACGAGGCCTGGCACAGGTGTCTGCACCTCCCCTGAGCTGAGTCCACGGCAGCCTCCCCTCAGCCTCTGTTTGCAATACAAACACCTGCTTTCCTGTGTGAGGCTGCCCAGTCCTGCCCGCCCTCCCGCGGTGCCAGGCGCAGCCGTGGGGGGTCCGCCTGGCTCCTGCAGCCTCCTGAGTCTGTGGGTGGCTGGTTGTTTCGAACATGAGCTTCAGCTGGGTCCTTTGCATGGCACCAATGACTGCTGCAGGAGAGAGGAAGACGCTGGGACCAGGTGGCACGTTAAGACACGTCAGCACGGAGGGCGTGGAGGCAGGCTGAGGTCAGAGAGCCTCGGGGGTGGTACGACGTGGGCATGCCAAGCAGAGGGTTCAGTGTAGGCCAGGCAGAGCGGTGGGAAATAAATGCTGGATCGTGCTTGGAGGAGCCGCGGGGACCCTGGAAGTCCCACAGCACCACGCGGCTTACCGCCGTGAAGGAGCGAGCGAGTTCCACCGTCTGTTCCCTCCTGTCAGCTATGGGAGCCGATTCTTCTCTGGATTTATCTTTGCTGTGGTTTGTTTTTTGAGAAGAGGTCTTTCAGTCAGGCGTGGTGGCGCACACTTGTAATCCCAGTACTTGGGAGGCTGAGACCGGAGGATCGGGGTTCGCGGTCAGCCTCAGCTACTTAGTGAGGCCCTCTGCAACTTAGTGAGACCTGGTTTCAAAATAAAGAATAAAAAAAAATAGGGCTGGAGGTGTAGCTTGGAGATAGAATGCCCCTGGGTTCAATCTCCAGTACTGAAAAAAAAAAAAAAAAAAAAAGAAGAGGTCTTTCTCTGGTACCCAGGCTGGCCTTGAACTGCTGGGCTCAAGCGATCCTCCTGCCTCGGCCTCCTGAGCAGCTGGGACTACAGGTGCATGCCCCTGAGCCCAGCTTACATGTATTTATTTTTTTAGAGTCCCTTGCTGGTCCTGAGTCAACACCTGAATGAATCCCGTCCCCCCGCCCATCCCAGGCAACTATTCAAAGGGCAGCTCAATCCCTACGGGAGCCCTGGGAGATGGGCATACACAGGAATTTCACTTTACAGGCGAGGAAACCGGTGTTCTGATGTGGGTTCCAGTTGCGCCCAAGGTCACGCAGGTATCAGGTGGCAGAGCCAGGATGTGAACCTGGGCCCATCAAATCCCAAAGCCGACGTGGACTCCAGGAAGCCACAGGGTTCCTGGAATTGCCCCCATCTGGGCGCCCATCTGCACCGTGCCTCCTTCCTGGGGTCACCAGTGTGTGCGGTGGCTGTCCCCAGAGTCCAGGTGCGGGTGCAGACCAGAGTGGACATCCACCCAGGACATCTGAGACCTTTCAGGGGCTGGCTCCCACCTGACTCCAGGGAAGGGCACCTGCAGGCTGGGGCTCTCCCCAGCTTTTCAGGCTGGCCTAAAGAGGACATTGCAGCCGAGCAGGGGCTCAGCTCAGGCCCCTGGGTGGGGGGCCGAGGCCTGGGGGAGGAAGTCTGACCAGGGTTCCTGTCCCCCACGGTGGCCATGACATTCGTGGTAGTGACACTTGGGGCATGGTCAGGGCCAGGAGGAGAGAGTGCAAGGAGGGGCCCTGATCCTGGTCCCACTATATGCTGGGCCCCTCGGGTGAGGTGTGTTCGCTCCCTTTCCCACCTGAGAAATGGGGACAACCTTGACCTTGCTGGGACACAGCCCAGCCAGTCCCAGCAACTTCAGACACTGGCCCCTTCGAGCCAAAGAAACCTCTGCTCCCTATGGACACTGGGGCTGGTGTCCTCAACATAATGGAGGGGGCACTCCCGAGCGCCAGAGGGTCAGAGGCACAGAGAGATAGATGGTCCACTTTGGGGTGTCTCTCCTGTCATCATCCCAGCCCCCTTGGTGACCATCTCCTAAAGGTCCCTTATGTCCTTGTGGTTAAGTCCCTGATCTCTGATTTTTTATTTTATTTTGTGTGTGTGTGTGTGTGTGTGTGTGTGTGTTACTGGGGATTGAACCCAGGGGCATTCTACCTCTGAACGCCATTCCCAGTCTTTTTCGTTTTTATTTTGAAACAGGGTCTCTCTTAAGTTGCTGAGGCTGTCCTCGAACCTGTGATCCTTGTCCTAGTCTTCCAAGTACTGGGATTACAGGCCACCATGCCTGGCGGCGGCTCCTCCTCCTCCTGTTCCTCCCCCCTCTTCCTTTAATACAGACTCTCGATATGTTGCCCAGGCTGGCCCTGAACTCCCAGGCTCAAGTGATCTTCCGCCTCTGCTTCCCGAGTAGCTGGGATTACAGGTGTGCGCCATTGCACGGTCTCCCAGGTTCCCTTACTGGGGCCCTCCTGATTTCCCCTCCTGGGCCCGGCCTCCTGTCTCCCCGTTCTACTTCTCCAGCTCCCCTTCCCTGTTTTCTCTGTACCCCTCTCTTGAACGTTGGGTTCCCCAGGACTCAGCCTTGGGCCCCTTCTCGTCTAGGCATTTCCAGGTCATCTTGACACTACTTTGGTCTCCTGGACCATCTCTGTGCACACCAGTCACTCCCAAGTCCCAGACGGAAGCTCAGGTCTCTGTCCCCTGTGGCTACTGCCCTCGGGTTGTCTCTCCACGTACCCCTCCAAACCTCACCTTTAGAAAGTTTCAAACTGAACCCTTCATCCTCTCTCAGGGGGCTTCCTGTCCTCAAACCCCGTAATGCCCAGAAAGTGCTACTGTGAGGCCCAGGGCCCTGGCCGGCAGCCTCCTCTCCTCCCACCTGCCTCTGATGGCTGGGGTCCAGCTGTTTACCCTCGATCCCTGTCCCCATCCACTTCCGCCCTCCCCGTGTGTCATCGCTCCTGCCTCTCCACTGGGGCCCTACCCCACCTCTCCTCCTCCTCACCAGGACACACAGGCTCCCTCCCACTACAGGGCTTTTGTCTGGGTTGGTAGTGTGCTGGGACACACTACCCAGGGATCTTTTGTTGGGCCCCATCAAACTCCCACCTGTGAAATGGGAAGGCCCCTGTTGGCGACTGCTCCGCCCACAGAGCTTCCCTTCTCTGGGATTGGCCAGCCTCTCGCTGTGCTCTGTGGCCCCGCCCCCACCATTGCTGATTGGTCCACGCTGGACACCTGACCCAGTGGGATCCTCTCTTGTGCTTCCAGTGTGGGAAGACAGGAGCCTGGAGTCAGTGGTCCTGACAGGTGCCACCACTCAGAGCCGCGTGGGCCGTTCCCCTCCACAAGCGTGGTTCTCCCCCTTTCCTTTGGCGCATTGCCCTCCTGGACAGCCACCACTGCCCTCGGCGTGGCTCCCTAGCTGGCGCTCTTGTCCCCTGATGCGGGGTGAGGCCGAGGCCAGCTCTAGACGGCCCTTCCAGCAGGCCGGCGGGGCTGCCGTCCTGGTGCTGCCTGTCCTGGCGCTGTCTGCGTTCCTCCATCACGCCCCGAAGTGGCAGACGGTAAGGGGCCTTGCCAAATGCTGGCAGGGCCCAGCCAGGACAGTTGGGCTGCCTGTCCCCCTCGCAAGGTCCCCACTGGCTCAAGCTGTCTCCCTCTGAGAGGGAACAGCAGGAGGCGGCGAAGGGCAGGGCCCTTATTGTTGGTCACCTCTCACCTGTCACCAGCCAGACCAGAGACTCAGAATCTGTCTGGCAGAGGAGAGAGTGAAGGCTCAGAGACAGGGAGGGACTCCACGAGGTGACCCTGGAGCCGAGGCTGTCGCAGAGGTGGCCCCAGGCTCTCTCATCCTCACCTCACTGCCAAGGTCGCGGGGCAGCACTTCCTGAGGCTGCTGGGGTCTCCCAGGGTCAGATGTCCTCCCACCCAGCCCTCAATTGCCTTCGGGGACTCAGAGTCAGAATGGGGACCCCAGGAGCCAAACACAGCCATGTGAAGAGTCAGCCAGGTGCCCAAACTCTGGGTGGGGACAGTAGTGGAGCCCGGGAGGCCCCATCCCTGCCCTCGGCTTCTGTGGCTATTAAGTGCTCACTTGGCGCCAGCTGCTGGCTGGGCATCTGGGGGGGCACCCCAACACCTTAAGGAGCTTAGACCTGGGCGGAGGAGTGGTCCCTCAGACGGAACTGCCTGCCACGGACTTCTGACCATCACCCACTGGCTTGACCCTACTAAGTTGGCCAGTTTCAACAGAGGTCTGCTGAGTCCCAAAGTTCCCTTACCAGCCTCCGTTTCCTGATTTGTAACGGGTAGGACTGGGTCTCTGCCGGCCCCTTCCAAAGCCACGGCCCAGGACTGCCCTGCTGGCTCTGTAGCAGGAGTAGTCAGAGGAGGGCCTGTGCCAAGGCCGCTGTTGCCGCTCCTGCCGGCTGCCTCGGGGTGATGACAGGAGCTGACGGCTTGGCAGCGGCTCGGGGAAGCAGCAGCCAGGCTGGTGGCGGATGGGGGGATGGCAGGCGGGACTCCGGGGAAGAACAAAGCACCGAGGGCCCTGGACTCCAGGGGTGACCGAGGGGTGAGGGGCAGGGAGTGGGCAGAGTTCTGGAGTGTGTGGCCTGCAGGGAGGCTGCGGAGGGAAGCAGTGTGGACTCAGAGGCTTCCTCATGGCCGTGTGAGCCCAGGCAGGTCCCTTAGCCTCTCCGAGCCTCAGTTTCCACGCCTGTACCATTGGAACCATAACATCTTCATCACAGTTTGCTGCTGTATCCTCAGCACTTTAAACAGTGTGCGGCACACAGTAGGTGCTCAATAAGTGTTTTTGGAGTCAGTGAGTAAGTGGGGTCGACAGAGGCTGGGGTCGGCTAGATCACGCAGCACGGTGCTTGGCCCAGTGTTGTTCTAGAGGAGCAATGGCTGCGCCCTCTTTGCTGTGGTCATCTACCAAGGCGCAGCATGGAGTCCCAGAGCTAGTGAGAAGGAAGGCAGCCATGTGTCTGGGCCACAGTGCGGGAGTGGTGGGTCACGGGGCAGGCTGGACTCGGGGACCAGGACATGGAGACTCTGGAGGCCGGACTCTGTCCTGAGAGCCAGGGGAGGGGCCCGTATGGCCACAGAGGCAGAATAAGGTGTGTCGGTGACCCTGCCCTGGCCTGAGCGGGCAGAGAGGGCACCTGTGCATGGCTGTTTGAGGAAATCTGTTCGAGCGGGGGGAAGAGAACCTGTAGGTAGAAGCCGCAGGGAGGGCCAGAGGCGTGTCAGGTGGTAGATGTGGGAGACTATAAAACAGGCAAAGCAGGGCTGGTGCACTGGGGTCTGGAGGAGGCGGAGCAGGGGTGCTGGCAGAGCTGAAGTGGGGGGAAAAAGGGCTTCCGGAGGGGCTGCGGCTTTGGGGTTTGGCCAGTGAGGGCTCAGTGGGGTACAGAGGGTGGCCATCTTCAAGGTGGAAGCTGGAGACCTCCCTGCAGCTGTGAGCGGATGCAGGTCTCCAGGGAGAGAGGGCAGCTTGGGGTGTAGAGCCCTGCTGGGCCACAGTGAGGCCCTGGGCTCTCTCCTCTGGCCCAGGCAGCAGCAGAGAGCTATGGTGCCATTCTACCCCAGCGGGGACTCAAGGTGTGAGCGTGGGCAAGTCCATCCTCCCAGTGTGCAAGCTTATCTCCCAGTGTGCAAGCTTATCTCCCAGTGTGCAAGCTGGAGATAAGGCTGCTTTCCTGGTGGTTCTGAGGATGAAGGGCGTGGCACCTGTGCAGGTGCTCAACTCCTCAGCTTTCTCTCTCTGGTGGGCCACACGGGCAGGCAGAGCAGAGGAGTATGGGATGGAAGGCAGTGGGGAGGCTGAGTGAGCAATGTCCCATTGGGGCGGTGGCCTCAGGGCCACAACTGCACATGGGCCTTCCTCTACACCTCAGCTGCACCTGCAGGGCAGTGGCAGGGAGGGGCTTGTGAAGATCTGGCAGGTGGCAGTGTGCCCTCAGCTCGGTCACTCCAACTTCCTTCCTCATCTGTAGGATGGGGGGTCATCTGGGCGAGTTAGAGCAGCGAGGCTTATCAGTGGTGTCTGAGGCTTCTGGTAACTGGGCATCAATAATCCTGGGCAGAAGCCGGGTGTGGTGGCGCACGCTTGTAATCCCAGTACTTGGGAGGCTGAGATTGGAGGATCCGGGTTCGTGGCCAGCCTCAGCTACTTAGTGAGGCCCTCCGCAACTTCGTGAGACCCTGTTTCAAAATAAAGAATAAAAAAAATAGGGCTGGGGGTGTAGCCCAAAGGTAGAATGCCCCAGGGTTCAATCCGTAGTATCACCAAAAAAAAAAAAAAA